>CAJQZN010043358.1:81965-118180 GCA_907164685.1 Colias eurytheme | reverse complement strand
TTTTTTTAATTGATACAGCATTTTGAAATACGTAATTATTTAATTTTTGCAATATTTTCTCATTTACTCGTAATATATTTGAAGCTTCTATTGCAGAGAATTACGATGGATGTTTATTTCTATTTTATCATAATTAAGAATCCGTAAAAACGAAAAGTATTAATTTTAACTCCATCTTCTGACACTGATATTAGAATTTAAGATAATACAAAGTATAGTATAAGTTTTTGATATTGCAGCGAAGGGTCTCACACATATTGTATAGACTGTCCTCTATACGTATTTGAGTGCAGTGGTGCCTCAGTGATGAGGACCTTGGCCAGTCAGCCTACAAATCGATAAGTCATCACCACCATACCACTGCTCGAAACGGTGAAGGAAACATCGTGAGGAAACTGGCACCTATGTCAAAGAATCAAAAGTTCGACGACATGTGAAATTTGCCGCGCTTGGCCATCATGGTAGATAATGGCCTGAAACCACCTGAAACCTAGGCGGCCTGTGTTCCTGCAGTGGGAACATAATGGGCTGATAATAATGATGATCTTACAGGCTAGGTGGCCTGAAATCTTACAGGCTAGGCGGCCTGAAATCTTACAGGCTAGGCGGACTGTGTCCCTGTAGCGGGCTGGTAATAATGATGATGATGATAAGGTCTTTATTTTACATTGTTCACTATACGAATCTCGATGATACATATAACATTGTTTTCGTAACAATGCAGATTTGTAGAATGTATGATTCAGAGGTACGTGCAGCGGAACGCAGGCGCAGGTGAGAGTTAGAAGGTCGAATTTTGACCATCGGACGACATTTGTTAGTATTATTTACATATTGTATTTACAAATTATCAAATAGGTAGTGACCGTGACTTCATACAAAAAAATGTAATTTTTTGTTGTTTTATATTCACAGAAACTTAAAAGGAATTAGTTATTCATATTCTGATTTAAGATTTATAAACTAAAATTTTATTTACTTAATTATTATTGCCGTATATTCTTGATTTCTTCATCATTTTCTAACTTCATTCGTATGACAAAGCTGAAAATATTGTGTCTATAGACTATAGAGTAAAGATTAGTTTAAACATAGATGGATTTACCCGCAGCCTGATAATGACATAAGAAACTTTCTTCTTGCATGAACAGAAAAAATATAACATTTATGTTAGAATTAATCAGAATAGATTTAAGCAATTTAGACGTAAAAACGTAACAGATACAATAACTTCCGCATAAAAATACTCATCTTCCAAGATTTACAAATGACTATCAAATAAACAGTATTGAAAGTAAAAGTTGAGCGCGCACACACGCGCATAGAAAATCAGTTTTTGTGTTGCATGACTTAACAGTTTTGGAGATTTCTTCTTTAATCTATAGATTTGCTTAAATTGAGGAGGTTTATTCAATAAACATGTGATAATCGTTATGTGAATTCGAAGAACTTTAAATAAAAATATGCGATTACGTCGAAAGCAGAGCTTAGATACTTTTCACGACACTCTTCTTACTGTGAGAATAATCGTGTTGTGTTCGATTTAAATAAAACAAAAAGTTTCATATTGTTAGTTCGTCTAGATATTATAGAGGTTTTGATTTTCAATAATTAATTACGTATACCATTATATTTAATTCTGATTAGTTTAGATTAAAGGTGTCAATCACTTATACATTAATAGGCACTGAACATTGTAATAATTATTAGTTGTTAGTTTTACTATTGACTGTAACAAGTAACAACTCAACTAATAAACAGTATTATAATTTATAACACAAGTAGGTATAGCGTGGTATAGCTCATATTAAATTGACATGTTATGATGTACTTTACATTAATTAATGTTGATACAAGTTAGTTTTTTATTATATAGTAATTAAGAAAAATATAAAAATTAATACCGAATTTTACACATACATATTTCTATGGAGTAACTATGAAATATCAAAAGTTTTCAGCAGCAGCTTTATTTATTCCCACATGTTAACGACATGTAACTTATTTCAACACTAAAACATTCCTCAGAAATCACCCCTACTTACTTGATGTTGAATGCTATAGAAAAATCTGTGTTTTTGAGACAGATAGACGGACGTGGGAATCAGTTTTATAATGTTTAAAATTACTCATAAATTTCGGCTTATAAACATTTGCAATTGTATTTCCCAAGGGCCACGAGTGATTATTGCAGTTATCTGATCGGAAACCGTGAAAGCCGCTTTATATGTAACTAGCGACCCGCCCCGGCTTCGCACGGGTATAAAATAGATAGCCGGGCGGCCGGCCGGTACCGCCGCAAACGCTACGTCCCGCAATTTTTAAATCTGTAATATCTTCGAAAATATTTACTTAAATCATACGGTGTAAAGGGCCATATAGATCCTATCGATCATAGAAACCTCAAAAATAACAGTACTTCTCCACTATTTATTGGATGTTATTATACATATAAACCTTCCTCTTGAATCACTCTATCTATTAAAAAAAACCGCATCAAAATCCGTTGCGTAGTTTCAAAGATTTAAGCGTACAAAGGGACATAGGGACTATAGGGACAGGGAAAGCGACTTTGTTTTATACTATGTAGTGATAGTGAAGCGGTACAATGCCACATGAAGGGATAGTCCATGACCACAAGTACAAATACATATAAATACAAGTCTCTCAACATCATGCAAGAGGCAGCCCGCTGCGATTTTCAATATTATTTTAATTAGGACAATGTTGATAATAGTTTGACAATGAGAAATGCTTTGCACTCCGCCACATCTGCGCCGGCCCTTATAGGTAAGTACACATACAATACGTGAGTTACGCTGGGCCAAAGAATAATTTTATAATTTTGCCATAAATTATTTGTTTTGATTAATTTGATTTTTTATATGGGGAGCATCGTAACACCTAACCAAGGTCAGTGTTGTAACTTGTAACGGCAACTGATTGACTACTGACTAGCCATTTAAATTCAAACAGTGGTAAGGTTAAAAAAATAACCGTAGTCCAATGCATATTCGATTAACGCCTCTGTTGTAAGATAGGATAGGTATTTTATGAGCTCAGCATACGTAATCTGATGGTAATCAGGTTTATTAATACAAGGTGGACCAAAAGAAGTCATCCGATGTTGTTTGGCTCTCATTTTTTTTCTAAATGAAAAACTTCGATTCTGTTTTTTGATTATGTTTATTTGAACCTTTAAAATTTTATTGGTTAAGTCGAGAAGATGATATCGGCCAAATGGGCGCCGTCACAATTGATTGCCATACGGGCTCGTTTTATGGCATTTCTCATCACTTCAGCGAGAACAAATTCTCGCACTCGTGTCTAATGTTGTCCTTGAGGGCTTCCAAGGTCTCAGCCTTGTTCATGTAAACACGGGACTTCAAAAAAACCCCACAAAAAAGTCTGGAACGGTTAAATCGGGCGATCTTTCGGGCCAGTGCAAATCGCTAAAACGAGAGATGAGGCGACCCGGGAAAGCCGCCCTCAGAATATCGGTTGTGGCTCGCGCAGTGTGTGCCGTTGCTCCGTCCTGTTGGAACCACATATTCTCCAGTCCTAATTCGTCCAGTTGCGGCAGAAAAAAACTCAGTCAACATGGCCCTATAGCGTGCACCGTGCCCGTAGCATGTTTCCGGCGACAGCACGACATCCTCGGCAGAACGGGCGCTCCGGGGCCGGCCACTCTTGGCAACGTCTCGTGTGGTCCCATACTCTTCAAGGTTGGTGGCCAAACGGCGCAGTGTTTGCGCAGTCAGTGTCGGACGGCCGGGGAATCGGCGACGAATTGTTACGCAAAAAAGTTGACACGATTATTCCGCGTTATTGGGTACTGTATCGCTCCATGGCTTGTTCACTTGTATTCTACATCTGTCCAGTACACAAATGTCAAAACAGATTTGACATTGGCGGCCATTTGCAAAAATGAGAGCATCTTCCAATAGGGTGATTTCTTTTGGCCCACCTTGTATTAGCCTTTATTAATGTCATTTGCATAAGGCAGGTGACTGACCGGACCGCTGGAAAAAAGATATATTGTGTGACGTATCTAACAAGGCATATATTTTTTCAATTCATTATTTCAATGTAAATGCATCCATACACTGCTTAGTTTAATATATCAAAGAGGCAGACTGCATTATTAGTGAATAAAAAAATAGTAGAGAAGATTATATCATATGCGAGTACTTGACAGCCTTATTGCACTGGAGTGCAATGGAGCTTAAAGTTGTTTACCTGTTTTCTTTGCATCACGAAATGTCAGCGAGCTTTTTGTCTTACGGATAAGTAGTGCATAGTATTGCATGCGATTTCGATTTCATACAATTTGAGATAAAAGAAATGGTGGTATAGGAAATACATATTGCATACAAAAATATATTTAACTAAAAAGGACTACAGTCTACAATAGAGCGCTCTTTCTTGCTTGCACTTCTTTCAGCAGATTGCTGAAGAAGAAGAAGTGCAAGCTTATAACTTCATACAATTTCACACATAGTTCGATTTCCAGTCCTCTCATAATCGACTCGACTCATCTAAAGATAAGCAATCTCTGTCACATTGCCATACATCTCCATAACTGATTTACTAAACGCTCCAAGGCTGATCATGTGGCCGCTCACTTTACATCTAAAGTCAATTGACACTGGACTGTTTACTGACTGTGCTTGTGATATCACTAAAAGAATTCGAAAGAGCGTACAGGAAAAGACAATCCTTTATAATAATATATCGTTTATGACTGTTAACTTCTGCAAACCCCTGCTTAAGCAATGTTACTAAATTAATTATTGATCCACACTATACTAAAACTTTAAAGCTATGTTCAGTTTTCATCCAAAAATAAATTAAAGTTCAAAAAGTTACTATATGTATACGCGTGTATAAATTATGTAGATTGTAGAGAATTAAAATGAGTAGAATTTGTAGGATGACTGTCGCGACTCGCCTACAAAAGAGAAGATAAACACTGGAACTTTGAATGAAGCCTGCCACACATATTAATATAGTATAGCCAAACTAGTAGGTATTTATCACATCTCACAGTGAGTAAACGAGTAATGAATCTTAGATGGCTAGTGCGGTATTGGATACATCAGCCGATCTTATTGTTTTGAACAAAAAAAAAATGACAAAATATGAAACCTTTTTAAATCTGTCAATAGGTCTTAGGACAACCCTGATAAGTTAAAGAAAATCATGCACCTGCCCTGATTTTAAATTTAACTACTAGTGTGCTACTAGCTCAAATAGATAATTAACCTAATGAATCACATAAACAACGATAATTTCAAGAGTAACATTTCGTTAATTTGATTTTGTTTCTACTTTTTTCTCAAGGTGACATAAAATTATCAAGGGAGAATGGGCGTTTCTAAAATTTTATAATTAAAAAGGTCAAAAAACATATTTTCTTAAAATGAACTGAATTGGTAGAGTATTTATCATATTTTATGCTACGGTTTAACTCGATTGGTAAAATAAATACTCGATACATACCCATTAAGCATCGATTATTGTATAAATCTCGCAACACACGCATCTCAGTAATCGGATATAATGTTATGTCATTAGGGCATTAGACCTATATTGCATTTACTATGATTACAACAGAATTGATCATGTAAACGAGATGCGATGTTCCAACTGAGGTTTGTTTTTGCAAAGACCGTCTAGAGTCCAATTGAAAATATCTCAAGCTCTATATAATATTATCTATCGTGAAGAAAATATTAATATGATGCATTTTTTTATTTCTAATGGATAAGCAAGTAATATAGGTATAAAACAATTCAATAAGAGAGCATATTAAAAGTCGAAAATATTTTTTTTTAATTTTCCAGAGATACATACTTATCTAACACACTTTTTCATTTGCAACCTATTTTAGTGATGCTTCGCTTGTACTACATGATACATCGCGGACGTAGTGCAGAGCGTAGGAGTGTGGTGTGATTGACTCTAGTTTCAATTTTCGAAATAGTTAGATTATTTTCACTTAACATAGCTCAGAATAATCAGGCATCTGATGGCTGGTTAATGCTTATGACAACTAAATAAAATCCACTTAGTCAATTATCTAAAGCGCGTGCCAAAGAAATATCTCTACATCCACTCAAAAACCATTATCCTCATCCGTCGAAGTCGGGTAAAAAAACGTTCCTTTCGCTTTCCATTTATGAAGTAGACAGCGCAATTAAATGAAGACATCTGACCCACACATCGCATGTCTATACTATAATAATAACGCGACGTGACGCGGCTCATAGATGTGCATATGTTTTCCTCTACATTGTCACTTACGCTGGGTTGCTTGGTGGGATTTTTAGGGTTCAGGGCTGCTTTTTGAGAAGGTATTTTGGAAAAAGGTGAAAGGTGATTTCTATTGATAAATAATAGGTATATGATGATGTAGATTATGCACAGTAATTTAGAACTCTGTCTGATTATTATTATCTAAGCGAGAACGTTTTAAATAAGCTTGCTGTTTTGAAATGTCGTAGTAGGTAGTTTATTTTCTAAAATATATGAGCGATTTGTATAAATTAATTATTCACACCCGGGACTTATTACGTATTTAAGGATCTACTTTTTATAACAGTTGAACCCGGTGCGAACTGGTACAAATATTATAATAAATACCATAATAAATATCTATCTATAGGTACTATTTATCTTTAGTGTCTTTGATTGATTTTTGTTTTCGTCTTACAAATACGACCCTATAGAACGAATAAAATTAGACAGTCGCCTTTGGGTAAAAATCTGAAAGGTTACTGGCGGTAGGTAAAGTGCTCGCGAGTGTAGCCGAAGGCGACAGCCATTTTAATATTTTTCTTTTCACAAATGCTTTTTATATAGCAAAGCTGATAATTAAATTAAACAAACACTAATAGAAAATTAGCATAGTGTTATCTTATGAATATGAATAATCATAGAAACTCTGTAAATATTAGCAATAAAAACTACAAATAAAAAAAGATTTGAATAGTTGTAGGATTATCTCTATTGCGAAAAACAGCAATTTAGGAATCTTATGAAGTAACATTTTGTAATTAAAACTGACCGTTTAATATTTTTAATTTAATACTTAAGGTCAAGTACATGTGGGTCGTGGGTTCGTGACCCGTGTTTATGGGTCAAAATTGACAGCTGGTAAAACTTAAAATAGACCACTCACTCTATACACACATACAGTGTGTTAGACAGAGACACAAGATAAAGATTTTCCGTAAGCTGATCGTTTTGTAATCATAGTGACATTGGGATTCTTTTTGTTTACTTAATTTATGTTAAATACGTTTTTATTTAAATTTAATTAGGGTTTTTATCGAATTTAAGATAGTGACTGTTTTGTTATCGCTTTCACAATATTTTTTTTACGTTTTTTGTTTTTCTGAATTATTTAATAAAAAAAAAATTATCCATGCAAAATATAATGTTTGTGAATATACAGTAGTTATTTTTAAATGTGCACCAAGCCGGAGGTACTTAATAATAAACAATCGACAAAATAACATCAAAATAAGCGGAAGCTGCCAAAAACTATAATTATACTAAAATGCTAACTCTTTCAATATAACAGTTACATAAAGTATTAATTATTATAAATAGATTATTTCTAGTTTAAAAGTCAAATGGGCATTCAATTTCTAAGAAACAAAAATGCAAAAATCATTCAAATATTATGGTAATTCAATTCAAACGTTATCTGAATATTTTCTTTGATCCCATAGAAAAGGATACTTATTTAGAATTAAATAAGAATTAAATTGAAAGCTTTTGCAGTGCAATATTGCTTAGGAACAGAGCTAGAACTAGACCTAAATACAAAATATATATGTCTTTCTTTACAGGTTTTTGTATAACATGACATGTATGATGAATTTGTGGGAAAATATTAGAAAGTCATTTAGGTAATGCTATAAATGTTCACTTACGATTACCGACCGCAACTTTGAAAATTTCGACTCATGCGATAATTGAACACATGAACATTGCAATGATTTCACAAATGAATTATGCTTGCAAAATATGCATAATGCATTTTTGCAAACGTATCCATCAACTTAATAAGCTTAAATTAGAAAGCTAAAGAGCACTTATTCACTAAACTGGAACAATAGTGCAAGGAGTTTTCAGTTTTAAGAGTTCTAAAGTGTTTTTTTTAATTCGTCATTTTTGACAAAAATGACATAACGAGCATGCTTTGGAACGAATTGGCAAGCTCCAAGCAGCACTAGGGAAGCTACTTCACCCCATCAGAAGTCACATAATATCGGCGTCACATAATAATTGTGAATCTAAATATAAAAATTAATTGCAAAACGTGTTGGTAAGCGCATAACTCGAGAACGGCTGAAACGATTTCGTTAAATCTTTTTTTATAATATTCCTTGAAGTACGAGGATGGTTCTTATGGAGAGAAAACATAAACGTGTTCCATGGGCGAAGCCGGGGTGGACCGCTAGTGAATAATAAAACTGAATTTTGTTTCATGAATGCTGTTTTATTTCAAGCAATCCTTTTAAAAGTATTGTCGAGCATATTATTTTAAAACTGCAATCTACATTAAATAAATACACACATTAACATGTAAGTTTAATTGAAGATCCATACCACAAATACCGGACATAAACAAGGCTAGACCAAGATGGCTGCCCCATATATGGCATAGCAGATGCGCTAAATTAAATCACTACTGACCGAGAATTTATAGATTACCCTTTTTTCTTAAATGCTAAGGTAATCTAGGTCAATAAGATCAACTAATTCATTGCTTGTGAAGCCATTAAGTGATGATTTTTACTCTTTAGGCAGTAAATATTCAAATTTAAAGATGTATCATTCAATTAGACTTCTTTAAGAAGAGCTTTTAATTCTTCATATAAGAAAAGGAGGTATCCTCGTTTCGAAAAGTAGTTGCAGATATGAGACGACTGAAAATCTTATAGATAGAGTATCGTAGAGGTAGAGCTCTTTTCAAAGGGTTTTATATTATTTTATAAAAGGTTGCTGCAGTTTTCATTTTCACTATTTCGTGGATTTTTATATGTATATAAAATATATTTATATAATATAGTTTTTTATTTATTTATGAAAATATTACACCTGCACAAATGAAAAAAATGTGTGCGTGTACTAGTGTACACACGTAAGAAGTGAAACTTCTTTATGACCTTATTTTTCAAAAAATAATTTACTACATGCAACTTTACAGAAATACGTCGAATGACGCGTGGTAGGGATAAGAAAAAGATGGCGCGTAACGGAAAAATGTCACGTGTAACGAAAAAATGTTACACTAAATTTTTTTCCAACCCCGATAAAGAAGTTTCACTTCAAAAAATAAACTAAATTATAAGCAATGTACACAAGAATATTCACAATTACATATTACATATTACCGTGATAAAACGTTCTATTGCCACCCAAATAGTTAATTATCGACACATTAGCGTGAAATTCTAAGACACACGATAATTTCGCAAAAAAATCTCCTATGTCAAATGTGATAGAGGTTATATTCTCGTGAAAAATATAAAATCACGCGAACTATGGTCTTCTCATGGCCTTTCATGCGGAAGTAAAAGCTATGTTATTACGAAGCATCGCAATTGCAAATTGATTAGATATTTTTAGGTTCCGCGGTCGAGTGTCAATCAGCTCTAACTTGTACGGTTGGTGAATATTCAACCCATGCTTTGAACATAAATACGGTCTTTTAGTAACTAAAAGACCGTAACTATTTATTTATTTTACATACAAAAGCCAACTAAAATTTAGTTGGCTTTTGTATGTAAAATGTTTTTGGTTTTGTATGACATCGTGTTTCCTCCGTTTATTATAATTTCATTACATGATTGTGCTGAATAGAAATTAATGAGATAATTTGTGAAAATATTTTCCTCTTTTTAGAGCTGTTCCTTCTAAAAGTCATTTGCTTGATAGTTGATACAGCTTGATACGCATCTCGTTCATATTTTGCATTATTTTACGACACAAGTACCTATATTTTTAGGTTAGTTAGGTAGCAAGTAGTCGTTTTTGCACTAAAATCTTGTAAATAAAATCAATGCTTTTTATGCGAATAAATTATATTTTTATCTTGAAGTAATCTGGACACTATTAATTCTATCTTCCCATACAACGCATAGACCATGCATATGATTAAAATATTCCTTAATTAATGTATAGTTTCACAAAACAATAAACTTTCACATAAAATATTAAATCACCAATTATCCGTTATTGCAATACGGCTAAGCTTTTGAATATGAAACCAATATGGAACTGGAATTTTTGCAGATGAATTTATTGATATGCGAGTTATTTTATCGCTAGGTAATGAATATTGATTAAATATCATATATATATCCGTACTCATATTATCAAAGTATGTCTACCAGAACACAGATTGGGATGGATTTAGAATGAAAATAGTTGAAATTGGGGAGAAAACTTTTTGCCCGCGGTTTTTCGAGCGAAACACAATACCTATATAATATAATATTATGTAGTTTGGTATTCACCCATTGCTTGTACTGAGGATCATAGAAAAAAACACCGTAGTATTCAGACGATAGAAAACACTCTCTTAATTTACACTTTACCCTTTAACTTTTATTCCAATTTACCCTTAAACACTTGGCTATTACATGCTATTACTGAATCTTGTGTTGCTACTTTTAAAGGCATTTGATTACTACACGGCATTTACAAGCATTTATTTTTTTAAATATGTAGGCTTCTTCGAACCGCTTTTCAATCGACATAATATTAAAGTCATTAGATATCTACCAATGGTTCAGAAACTATTCTATCTGCAGGGAACCTTATTTTTTTCTGAAAACTCTTTTGTTTTATATTTGGTACTTATTATCAAGAAGTCAAGAAAGTGTTTCATACCGGAGCTGGAGCTGGAAAATTTAAAACCGTTTTTTCTATAGCTTTTACAGGAAACAATCGTAGAAACGGCTGGACCGATTTGAATGACCTTTGATTTGTTGAATTTCTTCCGCTCCGAATACAATATCTATTAAAATGTGAAAAATGGAATGAGGCTGTACAAAGTTCACTATGTCTTAACAATGGAGAACAAAAGAATTGCTTGTCGGAACTATCTTGCTTGTAACTTGTCGACCATCTTTAAGTCATTCGTAAAATTATTGAGAAAAATTTGGCAACAGAATAAAAGAGGTGTGTTTGGGAGGTTTCCCGCTACAAGCCCGACTTTCCTAATATTTTTCTATCATTGCATTTCTCGTCAGCAAAATAAACTACATAATATACCTACTCATAACTCGAAATATATCTGATAGAGCTTTGCCAGGCGTAGTAGGAAGTCTGTAGTATCCAATATATTATTAATGTACCTAGTTAGTTAGGTTTGTATTTCTTAAAATATATCATTGATACAATTATGTTTGTTTACAAATTATAACCTCATTGCATATCTACATATACTCAAAATATTGAATAGGTTGATACGGAAAATCGAAACTCGAAAGAAAACGGGCTACTACTTATTTATTTTCACACTAAAACCAATTGACAAGTCACAAAAGGTTCTATTATCATGAGACTGTGTAATGTTTACCGCGTAAATATTGTAATATTCGTGTTTGAAATCGTAATTAGTTGGTTTCCGAACGAGGCGCCGCGCCGCGCCAACTCATTTGCCTAAACGCTGTCAGGTTCAATGATGTGATTAATATATTTGCATTCTATAAATGTGTTAAACATCATTTTTCTTGCGATTAAAAATTACTTTGTGTCTTGTATTCTGCTCTGAAAATTTAAATATCATACATTTAACATGCTTCATATCATTCATTCATTCATTTCATTTCATTTCATTCATTTCATTTCATTTCATTTCATTTCATTTCATTCATTTCATTTCATTGCATTTTATTTCATTCATTTCATTTCATTCATTTCATTTAATTTATTTTCATTTCATTCATTTCATTTAACATGCTACTTACTAATCTTTAAAGTTTGTAGGGCTTTGCATTGAAACTTCATGAAGAATGAAATATTATAATAATATGGTTATTGTGATTTGTAAAACAACTTAACAGTAAACGGAATATAAGTTCAATTAAGACTACAAAGTGCAAGATGGAAGAATCAAACTTCTTTTATTTATTTATTTGACACTTTATTACACATATTATTTTTATAAAATTTAAAAGTAAATAGTAAATACTAAATCTCATAGCTTTACAACTTTAATATGTGTAACGAGGTTCTTTTACCTATTACATTTCTATAAGTACACGTATTAAATCAATATTATCATGATTTATTCGTGTTACCATTCATTGCAAGGATATACCTAATATAAGAGTTTCTTTTAGGAACAAAAGACGAGTAGTGCCATGGACGATATGCAAAAACATACGCTTTCTTTTATTTTTATAGAAATTTCCAAAATAGGCACAGCTAAACAAAATTATATACTTAAAAATAATGTATCAACTAGGTATTGATTGTATGTAACACGACACTCATATGCGTTGCTTGTTTTACAAATTTCAGTTTAGAGTTAGAAAACATTAGCGATGCCCGCGGCGTTTCTTACGTGTGGAAAACAAACTTTCCCGTTTCACCGCAGAATCCTTTTAGCGCTTCTCAAATGTGTGCTCCGAATGTAAGGATAAAGCGATTTCCATATTATTATCTACAATTAAATATGTACATAGATATAAAAAAAAGATCTGGTTTGAAAAAACTGTAAAATAATAAGGTAAACTGGTAGAATATCTTCTAATATATAAAGTTCTCGTGTCACAGTTTTCGTTGCCATACTCCTCCGAAACGGCTGGACCGATTCTCATAAAATTTTCTGTGCATATCGGGTAAGTGTGAGAATCGGCCAACATCTATTTTTCATATGTAGGTACCACGGGCGAAGCCGGGGCGGACCGCTAGTATTGTATAATAATATCTTGTAAATAATACATAGATTGATTCCTAGCTGTAGAGAAGTTCAATTAATCTTAATGAATAATGCCATAGCAATAGTAGTTAATTATACTATCTCATAAATAACAACAGTAAAAACAACAACAATACAACTTTCTCTTTTGTTTATGAAAGTGAATTATCATTCGCATAAACATTAGTATTATCATTAGCATGTGATTTTTTATGTATCATTTTATTTTAGAAAAGCATAATTTAATTACCTAGCGATTTATAATCGGCGTTCAAATTTCATTCAAGTTTGTAATTTTATTATGGAAAATTTCGCAACTTTCCCCTGTATAAAATGCAAGGAAGTTGCAACAGCCATTAGATAACTTAAATCAATTTTCAAGTGATGCTATATTAATTAATCGCTTTCGCTCATGCCTTGCGCTCTTGTATCGGATATTTGCGTAAGTCACACGGAAGCAACTTGTGACTGACATAATGATTCGACCATTACCCGTGTTTGTACACTGCAGAATGCATCATCGCTTATAATCTGTGAGAATTGAGGCAGGTCATGCATTCGTAACATGTTATTGTTTACAAGACTACCATCTTGTTTTAAAACCAGTCACTCTCATCAAAACGACAATTATTGTAAGATGTAGGATGTCATTTGCAAATGCTTTTTCTATATGTTTTTCTATACATGGGGGCATTCGTATATTGTGCGAATGTTTGCACGCAAGTGAGTGAACTGGGAAATAGTTCGACTGTTAGTCGAGAGAAAAATGTAATTGACATTTTTTAAACAGCTGAAATAAGGAAGGCGTTGTTGGAATTCTCATAGTCCCGGATTAATATACATACGAAAATAAGTATGGTGTGTCTTCTGAATGAAAATAATAGATGGCGATGCCTGCTGAACGTCCTTTTATTAACATAGAAATAAACCAAGCGCGGATCCAGGGGGGGGGGTCACGGGGTCATGACCCCCCCCTGGGCTAGGTCCACGACCTAAGTGGACCACTAATTTAATATTAACTTTTTTAAATTAACAAATTAATACTGTTTAATATGATGTTTTTATTGAATTTTGAGACATAAAAGTAATATAGAACAATGAAATCAATTACAAACGGTAACGGAAGAGAATATAACAAAAATTATAGAAAAAGTTTATTAGGGTCGACCTGTGGTCGACGTCGTAGACAAATAACAGGTTTTTTGATTTAAAAAAAAACTATACCTGCGGAATAAAGTGTACCTAATGGTTAAGTTGTATGTAATTAATTTTTTTTTTACAACTTTTACTGTTACACTTTTCACACAAAACCTCAAATATTGAAATATCCCAGTTCGTGGATAAGACATAAAATAGCAAATTTTTTTTTCAAATGAACACTATAAAATACAGTCAAATTACAACAAAAAATCGGCCAAGTGCGCGTCGGACTCTCGCACCGAGGACTCCGAGCAAACATATTTTTTCATTATGTTGTATCTTACAATTTTGTTTAAAGGATTTTTTTCTTTATCTGTGCTTGTAAGTGCTTAAGTCGTTGCTTTTAACCAAATTTCAAGACTGTGTTCACGGGAAGTACCTTGTAAGTTTTGATTGATGATTCCCTTGCAAGTAGTTGCGAATTACAGAATATGCGGCTCTAATTGCTTTTTCTTCAGATTGCGTTGACATAGAATTTGAATTAAATAACAGATTTAAGTTATTATAGACCTGAGTTCTGATGTGAATATCAATTAAATACATGTAGACGTTTATAAGTAAAGGGATTGTAAGTTTAAAATTATTTAAAAATATATTTTTATTTAATTTAATTAAATAATTAGGATTTTCGCAGTTATTACTACATCTGTGCTATAACACGATACTTTTTACTCAATGTCAAGACTGTGTTTACGGGACAGGGCAGGTATTGCAGGTATTGATTCCCTTGCTAATGTCGAAATCCTACGGTCTACGGTCCCTTGATGCTGTGAAAAATTGAAACGTTTTAGCCAACGCAATCAAAAGATGCAGATATAATTGCTGAAATTTTTCGACACTCCCTAAGAAATCAAAACCTACAGGGTAGTTCCCGAGTACACAGAGTCATGAAATTTAGTACAATCAAACGTCTTATAACGCAGACTAGCTTACCGCCCGCGGCTTCGCTCGCTTTCTCTAAAACCTTATAAATTATATACTATTCCTCTTGAATCACATCTTTAAAAAAACTGCATCGAAATTCGTTGCGTAGTTTTAAAGATTTAATCATACATAGGGACATAGGCACAGAGACAACGACTTTGTTTACTAATTGCGAAAAGCATGAATTTTTCCTTAGATTATAATATAAAAAAATATTTAAAAAAAATTTAACTTACAACCCTGTTACTCATGAACGCTGACATGTATTAACTTGATATTCATACCAAAAACTCAAGTCTAAAATACCTTTACGCTATAATAAAATCAAACTTCTATGTCAACGAATCAGAAGATACAGCCGTAAATGCCGAATTTCGCAAATTTCGACATTCACAAGGGAATCAAAACTCAAAACCTACAGGGTACTTTACGTAAACTCAGAATCGTGAAATTCGGTACAAAGCAACATCTTATAGTACAGATACAGGAATAATTGCAAAAAATATATGTTTTTCAAGTTTGTCTGCCTGTGAAGACCCTTTTTCTCAGGAACGCATGGAGGTATCAATCTGAAATTCATACCGAATACTCAAATCTACGGTTCCTTATAGCTGTGAAAAAATCAAACTTATAAGCCAACGCAATCAAAAGATATACCATTTATGCCATAAATTATCGCAAATTTCGACATTATCGCAAGGGAATCAAAATCTATAGGTATTGTACTACTTCCTGTGAACACAGAGTTCTGAAATTTGGTTAAAAGCAATGTCAGCACAGATGGAGGAAAAATTGATAAAACATACATTTCATGCTTATCAACATTCGCAAGTGTTACCAGGAATCAAAACCTACAGGCTCGCCTACAGGGTACTTCCCGTGAACACAGAATCTTTATATTTAATCTTTATTTAATAGAAACTTACGTCTTATAGCACAGATAAAGGAAAAATCGCAAAAAGCATAAATTTAATATTAAAACATATAAAAATGTTTCAAGTACGGAACTCTTGGTTCGCCAATCCGACTAGCACTTGACCATTTTTTTTTAAATCTACGTATCAATTAAATTACCAAAATATAGCTTTTGAAAATTGACCACGTCTATGTGACCCCCCCCTGGCACTAAAGCTGGATCCGCCCTTGAAATAAACAGTTACAACTTACAAGTACATATTATAGATGGAGCAGGATAGTCAGGTTTTCAAGTTCTTTGGTTGAAATGAAAAAGAAGAGCGCCTCTCACATAGAGTTAAATCAATGAATACAGTATTTCACATATGTATTTGTTATCTCCTGCTCGTAAACAAAGCAAATGCAAGTCAAGGAATATAGAACACTTTAAAAATGTAAGGAGAAGATATTTAGAATTATAAACGTCGAAATAATAAACAGCTATGAATTAATACAGATAAAGTTCTTGAATACTCAAACTTGTGCAAAACCGTTCAATCTTCAACATCTGTAAATTGAAATGTTAAAATTAGATGCGATGACTTCGCACGTAAACACCACTTAGATCGCAAGTAATCTTCAAGTAATAGATTTCCTCATTTATTTTTCAGGTAGGTAAGTACAAGATATTTAGGTTCCTAATTTTGTATTATAAGTAGGTATGTAGTACATAATATTATGAAGTATAAATATTTTATTAGTATGCGAAGTGATACTTCAATGATTAGAGGCTTTATGGTGTGATAAAATTATAATGAGTCGCCTATTAATATTAATTAATATTATGATAAATTAGTATTGTAAACATTGCATTCATGCATATAATTTTGCATGTGTGCATATAATTGCATTCATGTACCAAAAAGGTACCAGTTCTCGGTCCTAAGTATTATTGTAAATAAATATTCAATGTACAATTTTGACTTTCCTATGATTTTATTACATGTTGAGAAGACTAGCTGTTCCCCGCGGTTTCACCCGCATTGCTCCGCTCCTGTTGGTCTTAGCGTAATTATATATAGCCTTCCTCGATAAAGGGGCTATCTAACACCGAAAGAATTTTTCAAATCGGACCAGTAGTTCCTGAGATTAGCGCGTTCAAACAAACAAACAAACTCTTCAGCTTTATAATATTAGTATAGATTTAAAGTTCTAATTATCTTAACAGTCTTACAACGGCTACTTACAATACGTGTACAATAACAATTAACAATAATGCCAATAAACATTTTAGCTTTATCAAAAAAAATTACGTATGACCAAAAATTTCTAATTAGGTATATACGAATTACCATCGTATAAGTCCATAGCTTATCAATATCTATAGGTTATTGCTATTAACATTTCTTCATATTACAGAAACAAAATCAAGTTAATTTTATTGATTTAATAATTGAAATACACAATGTAATTATTTCAATATCAACATTGCAAATAAGTTGATTGGTAATTTCATAATCTTGTTTCACAATTTACTTACGCAAGGTTTTCAAGGTTTGAAGGCCTTAACACTGGCAATGCTTGGTTATAACTTATAGTTTATTATATTTATCATTTTTATATTAGTTTTTATTGTTAGGATGGAAAATTGTGTAACCAGAAGACTAAGGAAAAAGAAATAGTACCTGTCCATTATTTACACCTACACTTTTTACACACGTTCGAAAATTTATTAGTCACAAGTAGGGTTGCCAGGCCATAAAATGCAAAGGCCGGACTGCGCACTATATAAGGCCGGACATTTTAGCCTAAAAGCCGAACATGTTTTTTTTATTGCCAAACATAATGTTTTTACAGCTGGGATGTTGAAAAAAGTATTTATACGTGGTGAAAAGTGAGGATATTCGATATTTATTAAAAGATGGACATAATATTTATAATAAAAAAAACTCGTTTACGAATTTGAAATGTTTATTAAGTTACACTATTACAGTTTTACTTACAAATGGATCATCAGTCTTTTGTAGATAATTAAATATTATTAAAACTAAAAAACAAATGAATATAGCTCTCTTTTGGCATTCTTAATACCTACTATAAACTAAAAAATATAGTAAAACAAATAAAAATAATCATTCTTCTGGAAAGTAACAAAAAGATAATATTAATTTTACGGCTAGGTAAGAATTTACTTTATACATAGTAGGTATTTATAGAACAATTTAAAATCTTTAAAAAATAACAAAATCTAGTTATACTTATATTTGGCACTTGCACCTACTTTGTCAAGAATTTCGTTTTCCTTAGAAATCATATCGTAAAATTCTTTACTAATGTTAATTTTAAATTGCATAACAAGAACATCATCTTAGCAATTGTATCTGTTTGTAGTCTACTGCGTTCCTTTGTCCACTGGGCGTTTATTAAAGAGAAAACTCTTTCAACGTTGGCATTGTGGCCTGGTATTGCAAAATAATATTCTGCCAACTTAAGCAGTTCCGAATAAAATTCTTCATTATTAAATGATTTAAAATACGAGGTCCACTTCTGATGTGCCAACAGCTTTTTAAAGTCAGAGTCATCTTCGTGTTGAACTCTGACAAAAAGCCTGACAAAAGCCGGACAGGCCAAACACGTACATATTTGGCCGGACGCGACTGCAAAAAGCCTAACATGTCCGGCTAAAGCCGGACACCTGGCAAGCCTAGTCACAAGTCACAACTAACTAGTTTATAAAATAAAATTTGTAAAATTTGTTCATAACGAAGTTTCGTCATGTTACTCGTTCCCAATCTTCTTCTGAAGTAATATTAACAACCTTCTTTGATTCATCCCATAACTGCTTAGTCAACAATTCTTCATTGACCAACCAATGGTTTATCCATTTCCTACAGAACTTATAATGCTCTCCAGTGACATTTTCCATATGAGGATCCGCTGCTAAGAACGTTATTTCTCTTCCTACGTCTTCTTTAGGCTGTCCAATTACATCCACAAACAATTGAGAAACATTTCGAATCAAGCCCGGTATATTATTCAGGATATCTGTCTCACGAACTATGAATGGATCGAAGGTATTTGCTGTGACACCAGTATCTTTTAGTTTTTTACCTAATTCAGCTGTAAATAGCGCAACAGCCAGCTTAGAATTCGCTAGAGATTCTATAGAGTTATACCTTCCGATGTCATTCCAATGATCGAATTCCAAATGTCCGATGTACATTGACGACGCTGAACTGTTTATTATACGACTCGGTGATGAGGACTTCAACAGAGGCAGCAATAGATATGTAAGCAGGAACGCGCCGAAATAATTCACTTGCATTGTCAGGTTGAGTCCATCTTCAGTGAGTCGGTCTGACAGTCCCACCGCGCCAGCATTGTTTATTAAAACGTCTATCCTTTCTTCCGCTTTTATTGTCTCGCTTGCAAAAATCCTCACAGATTTCAATGATGCTAAATCTATTTGCCTATATGTGATAAGTGGGTTCCCTGTTAGTTTTTGTAGGCGATCTCTGGCTTTTATAAGTTTTGTTTTGTTGCGACTCGCGATGATAACTCTAGCACCTTTATAGGCTAGATTTTTAGCAGCTTCATAGCCTATTCCTGCACTACCACCGGTAACTATGATGGTTTTACCATCGAGCCGTGATTCGGTGTTACACATTTTCTTATTAATCCATAATACAATAACACAGCACGAAGTCGATCAAGGTACTGTCATTATACAGGAAGTTAACGCTGTAAATGAACTATGCATTTATTATTATTATTTTTATGATAAAAAGGTTTCGCTACGTACCATTGTTTCTCGTTTAGTTGGCGGTGCCCATTTAGTGAACAATGAAGTTAAAATTACGAAGTAATTAATGTATGGAATGTCTATAATTTTTTTTCTTACTTTGGTTACAGGTAACTACATCCAAAACAAATTTCTATAAGATTTTATCATTGCAGAAGTCAAAAAGTCGTTCAAAATTAATTCGACTACATTGGTGCGAAAGCAGAATTAGCCTGATGAAAATTTATTTCTTTCATCCCTTCTCGTTATCAACATACTAGCAGCAGTTATAATTATTTCGATGTTATCTATTATGATTGATAGGCAGGATTGATTATCCGATTTCATCTACATAGGTATATATATTAAATTCATTTTTACACATCGAATAAGTTTCGAGTTAATTTCGACTTACAATAGTAAAATAGGAAAAGGCGACCTTTGATAAAGCCATTCAATTATAAAATCTGAACAAGTTTTATAATTAAAATCTTATTTTAGCGAGTAATTTGATTTGTTTAAAGTTTTTTTATGGGCCACGGTGCGGTACGTGATTCCGCGACCGCGACCAAGGTTTTCTTAATTCGTACATGTACAATTTTAATAATATACTTAGGTACATATTTTTTATATGTTGTTGTACTTGAGCAATAAAAAAATCCGTATGCAGAACGAATTGCTTTGCAATAAAATAAGCACAGTCATTTTGATATTCATTCAAATATTTATAAATTTTAAGTTTTGATGTTATATTTAAAACAACTATTACAAAATGCTATTCCATACAGGAAAAATAACATAGGAGAAATTGGACACTATTGTAACCTTAATTGTAACATAATATCGTTTTTTTCCGCATTCGACCCCGCACGCACACGCACTTGACCGTTCATAAAATTATTTCAAATTAAAATGCTTTGAATGAAACTACAATATATTTATATGTTTATTAATAATCACACGTTACTTCTGATCAAGTCTACTGCTTTTTCCGCCATTCCTATGATAACTGAGTTTGGATATAAGGAGATTGGTGATGGGAACACACTTGCGTCCATTATTCGAAGTCCTGTTACGTTTTTCACCCTGTAATTACAAATATTACATCAAATAAATGTAGTTAGTTATATAGTAATGAATATGAATGTGTTAATAACAACACAAAATATAATTATTTGACACTTGTATTAATTAAGGTAGCATCTCTCGAATTTAAGTTTATAATGATTCTTCCATCGGTGGGTCGTTTATTTTATTTTCCTTTTAGTATTGATGATGCTACCAATAGCCTAATAGGAGAGAGTACTATCGCAATATACAGATACAACCAGTAGGGAAAATTCATACAAACGTTCGAAATGGCTCACGCACACAAGTAAGCGTGTTTATGAGAATCGTAAGGGTGTTCTTATAATTATTATCTGTCAATTGTCATAACACCCTTACGATTCTCATAAACACGCTTGCTTGTGTGCATGAGCCATTCCGAACGTTTGTATGAAGTTTCCCTACTGGTTGTATCTGTATATTGCGGTACTATAGTAAACTTTTTATTAACATTATTGTTACCTAAGCTCATTGTCCACCACAGTACCGCCAGCCGCAGTGCCACTAACGTGATGTCCGGTCACAGCTATTTCTCGAATCAAGCATTCTAAGTATTCGTTTGGTGGACTCGCTCTGGGTTTTGGCTTCTCTGCTGTTTGAGACTTTATCCTATGTAAAACAAAAAACATTTAACTAATTTA
Organism: Colias eurytheme; assembly: GCA_907164685.1. Lineage (NCBI taxonomy): Eukaryota > Metazoa > Arthropoda > Insecta > Lepidoptera > Pieridae > Colias > Colias eurytheme. Next base: position 96,684 of record CAJQZN010043358.1, on the reverse strand, counting down.
CAAAATTTACAAAAATATTAATTTATTAATTGTTTATATGTTTAATTACTGAAATGACGGGTACCTAAGCAATTAAAATTAGACCATGACTGAAATCCCGTAAATTGTAAATTCTCTTCCAGGACATTATACGTGAATACGTTAATTTTAACATACTTTTTCCTCCGTTTCTGCAGGCCGATCTGATCCTGTTTGGAGTATCGCCAGAAGGTCAAGCATCTCTCGAGTCGGGGCCAGTGTATCCTTGCACCTATCTCCTTGAAGGGCTTCGTGGAAACCAACCTTTCTGCTCTGCGAACAGCTACAAATTGCGACAAGCTTCAATTACACTTCTACATTATAAAATATAAAGTCAGATAAGTTATTACTTAAAAATGGCTGCACCGATTAAACTATAAAGAAAGAAGATAAAGCAGAAAGAGACATTATTTACCATTAAATTATTTTACAGACACACATATTCTATGGTAAAATATACGTATAGGTACATTAAACTGTGCTTAAACTTATATTGATGCCACTAATTGCCATGAGATATAATGCACCAACGCAATATTCCTTATTTAATTTTAGCTTTATAACTTTTCTTTCTTTTTTATATGTATTTACTTGTTGCTGAATATATATAATAAAGTGTATTTAAGATGCTTCACACATCCATATCCATCAGAATTTTCGTTTTTAAACTTTTAAAATATCACCCGATCTCCACTGATTCTTACCTTTAACCATGCACTTCACATCCCAATCCTGCTGCAAGTAGTTCGGATTGACCACCACCGGTATAGTGGTGCTCGTGTCCCGCAGTGTGACACTCCCCCTGCTTTTGGGCTGGGTACAAGCGGCCAGGAACACGAAGCCCTCCTTGCTCGTATCATTGTGGAATGGAAACGAGTCGCGGAACACCTTAACCCAAAGTTATATATTTTGGAAATTTTTAATAACTTCAGCGGTAATTTTTAATCAAGTTAAAGTAATATTGGTAAACTGTAAGAAATTAGATTTTATCGTCCTGCCATTATTAAAAATAGGACTGTGAAAAACAAAAAACTCAACCAATTAATTCATTTAACAGGTTCTGACAGCTCTGCTCCGCATAATAAGTTTGAAAAAGACAAGTGGAAAATTTAGGGGGGTATGTGCCAAAGCGAAAGACGTTATAAATTAAAACATTACAAATATACTTAATTAATGAGGAATTATTGAATAAATAAAGACAATATGAATATACCTGTGGCTTGTAGTTAGAGAGATCGCTTAAAAGTCGTTCACTGGTCGAACCCATCGCAAACAGCATTAGGGCAGACGTGTTTTTGTATTCTACGCCGGCAACTGGTGGAAATGATAATAATCCTGAAAAGTAATTGAATTAGTGAATTAATTTATTGGATTTTATTTTAAATATTTAATAAACACTAATTCGATTAACCAATTCTAACCATTGCAGAAAAAGAATCGTAAAAAGTTTCTATAGGATTCCTAAACTCTGAAAAATATGTAGGAATGTGGTCTTATTTAAAATCCGAAGTAAATTCGCGAGAAAAATTATTCAACCAACTTTTAATGGAACTATTAAATCTATTTATTCTTTACCTTCTCCTTTCCAGTAATAATTCCAGGCTGTAGACAAAGTGAAGACCTTCGCCAATGTGACGCTGATCGGTTTCTTGATGCTAACATAAATTGGCACGTTCATATGGTCGTGAAGATTCCTTCCAACGTTGTTGTTCTCTGATACTGGTGGGATTTTTAGTCTATAATTGAATTAGAAAATATCGAAAATCTTATGCCATACCTTGCGTTTTTTGGTAAACCATTAAAAGTTACTAAGTAGTAAGAACAGCCATGTTTTCCATGACTTTCCTTATATTCAACAAAACTGCATTACAAATAAGATTAAGGTATGCGCTGAGAATACACAGGGGTTTCATTTAATTATATGTATTTTCATTCAGAATAGCATTTACTAATGATAATAATGACCTTTTCAATAAATCCCTAGGTCCTATCCCGGATAGCATCAAAATCTGTGGAGTTTTTATAGCACCAGCGCACAGAATTATTTCCTTATCCACAAATATGTTGTTCAGGTATTTGTGGTCTGCTAATAAATAAAGTGAAGATGCGGCGTTGTTCTCAAACCTAATCTGAAAGTAATGGGCAATAATTGGATTATAGGGTTTCGATATCACCTAATTAGGTGAACGTCTTTTGTTAGTAGCAGGTAACTTTCTACACGATACGATCTTTCAATATCTTCAGCAGGGTCTTCAGTAGGTATATCTAGCGCCCAGCAAACTTCTTGGACAAAAAGTGGCGTAGTGGGAGATGTTAGCGTATCAAGTTTTAGTACATTTTTACATGCGCAAGCTTCTCCCACTACGCTAAAATGTGAATAGCACTTAAATATCAAATCAAACTACTATTCCTATCACCTTACATACATTATGACGTGACACATCTTTTCTAGTCCACCAAATACTCCCAGAAGCTTACCGAAATCGCCTGCGTCTTCAACATAACATGCAAGTTGGGTCTATTCAAGGCTGGCTTCAAGTACGCATTATACGCCTGATACCGTCGACCATCGCGCACCGCGGCTGTCGCACGCCGAAACAGCGTGTACCTATCAGCCAATCGGGAAGACGCACGCTTGAATATGGACGTAAGCTCGTTATCCTCTACAAGTTTTAGTTGCATTGGTGCCTGAAATACATCGTATGATAAAATTTTAAGAGAATTTTATGTTTAGAAGTTTTGTTCTTTACAGTCTATTCCATCCTTCTTTATGCAATGTAACAAAATTCCCAATAGTCTGTAAGTAGGTAGTTTGTAACACATTTGTAATCCGTTGTGGATAATACTATGCAACAAGTAGGTATTTAAACTAGATTATAATATTAACCTACTTTCTCTAAATTGCATGTGGATTTTATAGTGTACAACGACACATATATACACAATATTTAAATATTAGGATGTACCTACCTTTGTCTCATCACAGTAACCAGCGGACAAACAAGGCGATTCATATTCACTCTCAGTAGTTCCAAATGCCTTCATGAAATATGGTTTTAGATCCTTGAAAGTCCACCCTTCGAAGCCAAGGCGCGACCACCGGTTATAATCTTCAGGTAGACCGAACCCATGAAGAAGAAAGTTGATCTGACCTGAGCCACCGAGACCCTTTCCGCGAGGTAATATTGGCGTCTGAATATAAAACACAAAATAGGAAATTTATGTAAAAGAATGATTAAAAAAAAGAATAGAAATATTCTATTTTTTCCATAAGTACTTTTTATTTCTTTTGCTAAGAACCTATCATTCTTATAAGTTTTGTGAATACCCCAATATGAGGAGGTAACGTGTGAAAAATATGAAACGAAAACGTATAGATACAGAGGAAAATGTATTATGCCTGTAAATAGCATGAATAAGTTACCTGATCCCACATTCCGAAAGACGAATACTTCTGAGGTTTAGCGCGAACTGACCAATCATTTGGACCCTGTTGTGCCGCGGTAGCTGTTAGAGGTATATTGGTGAAGTATCCCATATGACCTCCGGCTTCTATCAGCAGCACCTTCACATTTGGATCCTCTGAAAGCCTGGTCGCTATCACACAACCCGCAGTGCCAGCGCCTACTGTAATTGAAATATTGATGCGTCAAATTATGCTCGTTATATTTTCTAAGGTTTTTTTTTAAATTCAAAACACGGCTAGTACGTCGTTTGAACACTTACCCACAATATAATCATAACGTTTATCAGGTTTTGTAATAATACTAGTATTATAATTAATATACTTTTGGTACACTGCGTAAGAAATAATAGCTACCGTTAATGCACCAATATACGAATAGAGAGACATTATTTCCACTAGTTACTTTTGCTACAATCGTGTAATATTGACTGTTCATGATTCTTAATTCAGTCAGTGGCTTTGTTCTAATTGGATTGACCAGGGGTGAATAAACTTTTAAGTTTTACCCCACGTGAAAAGTGATACGTATGTACCTACGATCTTTTATGTAAAATCAAATCAGTGTGATAATGCGATCTACTTTTACTTTGCAGAAATATTATATATATATTTTTTTTTTTTTTATATGAGAGCAGGTAACTGAGCAGGTGGATCACCTAATGAGGTGACACCACCGCCCATGAGCACTCACAAAGTTACCTTTGTGAGGCTGTTACCGGCTGTCGAAGATGGATATAGGCTCTCTTTTTAAAGGTGTTTAAGTCATACACGTGCGGGAATACAGAAGGGGGTAGACTGTTCCACAAGGTGGTAGTGCGGGGTAAAAAGTGTCGCGAGAAGCGTACGGTACTCGTTCGCCAGCGGTCCAAATGGTGTGGATGGAAGTTTGCTTATATGAAGATATATATATAAATATTATAGAAGGTATATGTACCTAGTTTTTCACAAAAAGGCAGATGGGAAGGGAGTGTTTATAGTTGTCACAGAAACCGTTGGACGTTAGAAAAGTAGCTCAAGCTAAGGGATACAATTTTTTTATATAGAGGCCTATGGAAAGAAAAAATTAAACAGTATTTTAAACTTCGAGATAACACAATGACGTATATTTATTCTCATACTTATGTACTCGTCACAAGTTAGGAGCTTATGTTTCTTGGTTTATATTCGGGCAACAATACCTAATAAATGCATTTCTAAAAGCAAACACGAAGTACGATAATAATTAGGTACTTAAAAAGTTATATTTTTCTCGCAAAATCTCCGTAAAATGTTTGCAACCCCTGAATGAAAACTTAAGAGGATTACGGTCTAGGCAGCGGAAATCAATAGGTTTATAATGATGCAATATATGACATGTTTTACTTTGATTGGAGACGACCTAGTTCCATCAGCATTCAATTATGTTATGTGATTTTTAGGTAAATCATGGAACAATTGATGAACGATAAAATTTAATATCTAACATAAATATAATATAATGAACATTTGTCATGTTTATTCACTCTCTGGTAGAATCCTGTATATTAGGATTAGTGTATTATTTTTAACAAAATTATGCTTGGTAAATTAATAAAAATTAAAATTTTAAATGCGAAAGTAACTCTGTCTGTCTGTCTGTTACTCAATCACGCCTTAACTACTGCACCAATTTGCATGAAATTTGGTATAGAGATATTTTGATACCCGAGAAAGGACATAGGATAGGTTTTATCCCGGAAATCCCACGGGAACGGGAACTATGCGGGTTTTTCTTTGACTGCGCGGGCGATGCCGCGGGTGGAAAGCTAGTACCTACGAAATAAATTACGTTATGAAATGCGAGGGTAGGCGTCATATAAAATAGAAAATGAACTCTGTAAGGTAATAGATACCTGGTTAGAATAATAGTCTGTTTTTGGCGACATTTTGATTTTCAGGAAGTTTTAAATTTTAAGTTCTAATATTTTACGTTACTTTTAATTTAATTAAAATATTATTCATACAATTTGTTGGTTTTATTCCATAACCCATTTCTCCAATATCTCTTTACATTTTTTTTGTCACTACCTACAAGGTAAAATGTGAAAACACTACAGTAGCTTATGCTTGCAGTAGGTAGACATATAACGATTTATAAATCTGGGTCAATGCTAAAACTAAGATAGTAAAACTAGGATTTCAATAAAATAAAACAACATTTTCTGTACAAACATGGTATAATATTGGCATACAACTTTCAATGATTTATGTTTACAACTATTTCAATATTTATGAAGATAATATGAAACATCATAGAAACGGTCCAATTATTTTAGGAATTACAAAGTATAATGTTGAAAAACAAATGTTTTAACACTTTAGAAATGAATTTATAATTTTCAACATGAATATTATTAAAATAATAAGCTTCTTTTTTAATTTATTGTCTACAAAAAATTCAATATTTTTACTCCAATCACAAAACTCTCTTGCATCACATGATATCAAAAATCTCTTGTGCAATTAATTCAAACATGTTTTGAACGTTTTTCTCTTATAATTCTACTTCTCCGCCTTCTTCAATCATTTCTCCAGTAGCGGGCACCATGACGGGTGCCTCGATGACCTGCTTCCGACCTTTAGCGTCCACCACCTCAATGGTTTCTGGCTCAACTTCCATTTCTGTCTCCTCTTGCATCAATCTCTGTTTAAGACCAGCTGCAGGTGATCTGGAAGACAATTTTATATTTAAAAATTTCCAATTACCTATAACATAATATCTTGTTTTGTGAAGTTGGAGTACTAAAATTTTTGTGAGCTTGGTATATGTTATGATTAATGGCTTTTATGGACAACAAACATTTAAAAACTGTTAATGTAGATTTTTGTGTGCATTGCACATATACCAATTAAAAATTCTATACTTGTGATTGTGACAAATAATGTAGTGATATAATTGAAAACCTTCAAATTTCAATGGTATACATAGAGTTCGATAGATAAATCATATGTATTTCGCTAATTAGTAATCCATTCTCTCAAAAAAATGTAACTTTTAAAAATACCTGATAAGAGATATATCCCTCTGTACTTCCCGGACATCCCTCTGCCACTCCACTTCCCTTCCTTTCCTTAATCTCTGCATTATGTAGTTGTTAGAGCGTCGCTGGCGTATCTCCTCTACCTTCTTCATTGCTTCTATGGTCTTGGTCCATAATTCTCTGTTGTACTTGAGTGGTACATGACGACGCTTTTCAAACTCAAACGATGGGTCAATAGCCAATTCCTTGCCAGCTGTCTTACGATACGCTTTGGTCCATTTGGTTTTACGCGGGTTCTTCTTCTTTTTGAATGCTGCATGGCATTTTGATCGACAAAATCTGAAAATCTAACCAAAAAGTTTGTACAAGGTTGCAATAGGAAATAATTGAAAATGTGTTAACAATATATTTACCTTGCAGTCATTTCTCACAAATTGTATGCCGTGTCCAGGATATATCCTGGACGAGCAGAAATAACATGTTTCAATACGCATTTTTACACGTGCTGTATTGTTGTTTTGACAGCACGTCAATAAAAGAACAAATATGGCCGCTGGACATTTGACTTAAAACGAAATTGTTACCAGTTATTACATTTTTCAAAAAAATAAATAAAAGATTTGCATTGTTATATTGTTTGCTTTATTTTAAATAATCTAATGCACGTGTTCACTTGTATCAAATAGTGTCGTAACAATTAATTTCAATGCATGCAAAGTTAAGAAATTATCTTTGTCTGCCATCTAGTGGCGAAGTTTAGTAATTAATACATTTATATTAGTTCGTCTATTCACCAATAGATGTCGCTAGAAACATCATTTGATTGTAAAATCTAAAATTATGATCACCGATTCAGAGTCAATGAGTCGGTATGAGTAGTAAAACAAGTTGCTTAGCCGGTATATCACAAAGTGAATAGGCAATACTTTTCAGTTGACTGCCCGATTTATAGCTTTCCTAAAATACCGGTGTGTTTACTGCGTCGGTTGTATGTTAAGCGTCTAATTACTTGTAAGTACCGTCGATATTGTATGGCTTAAACATACCGTTACTGATGGTTCATGCCATATAATGATATAAATATAATTGTTGACTGTACTAGAAATTGTGTTTAACATATTAATCTAATTTCTTCAGTTTGCAAAATTTTGCGTAGGTAAGTAATTTTAAGAATACCTACCGAAAAGTTATTAATGATGTTATTATAAGTATTCTTATATTCCAATAAGATATTATGAAAATAAAATTTGATATAAATTAAGAATAATATTAATTTCCATATCAAGTAATTCGAGTACCTAAATTACACAACGTTAACATTAATTGGCTGTGGTCAGGTCATCTTGGGTGGTAATGAGCCGTGGATGTGATACGAATCGCAATGTCTTAATTATCCCCTCGGCTTCTCTTAAATAGATAATAATATGGATAATAAAACGACACAGGAATCTTTATTGTGTGTTTAAGTTTGATAGTTTTTAAATAGGCGTACGTGGTATTTGATTGTCAAGGTCATGATCATTTTATAAGGTTACCAAAAACATTACAATAAAATTGGTGTTTGTATGTTTGAAGCATACGACTGGACTTAAACGCCGTGATCTAATGATGTTTTTTTCACCTTTTAAGGTTAACTTTGCATAGCAAAATATAATAACAATATTTATTAAATTGACTGAATAAAGGAACTTGAAGAGGATTGGAAATTTCAATTCATGAATGCCTATCGGCTATCGCAGGAAGTTATGTGTGTAATTTTAACTATAGTAGGTAATAGGTAGTAATAAGTAATAATAATTTACAAATATAAGTAAAAGTATGCTAGTTATTTTCTAACGTTTAGGTATACATTATTTTTATCACATCAAACTTGTATTTAAACATTGCTCTGCCTCTACCAACATCTGCATCAATAGTTTAAATTAAGTTATTCTTATAATTTTCAAAATTATATAATTTTACATTTACAAGTTTAAAGTATTTCAAAATCATTAGTTTTCAGAACACGTACTTACATTACCACCGAAGACATGGCGCCACCCAGGAAAGTCAAATTCTAAAATCAAAATGCATCTTTAATCTACGATAAACATTCGCCGAAAAATGTAATTGTATTTGCAGAATTCTAATACACAATTTTAAATTTCAATTTCTTAAGTATAAAGTTCAAATTTCTTTGCTTTATGAAGATAAATGCAATGGATTCTTAATTTAAAATTCATGGCGCGAACGCGGTGTCACCTCGTTTGTCACCATTGACAGGCCGACGTTTTTTTCTTAAATGCACAATGACATGAGTTTTGCGAAAAAATCTCGCGCATCGTTTAAACCGATTTGCATATTCGTTTTGTGAATGGCAAATTAATGTAACTGCATGTGAATGGTCTCAGTGCATTCTTTTATATGCATTCATTCTTTGCGTATGAAATGCAATTTCAGTTATAATCTGCGAAGTTCAATTTCGCATTTTATTACAGCGTTTTGAAGAGACGTGATAATGATGTTTAATTATTATATTTGAAATACATAAATACATACTTAAGTTTGATGAATTTTGAAAAGAATTGAACTCAGTTATAATACAAAAGCTTCAATGAATTTTGATTATTTTTAATTATAATTAATTGATTATGCATAATATTATTATAGAACATTTTTTTTCACAACGAGAAAATCAGCTAATCATCTATGTATCGGGTGGTATCGGCAAATACCAAAGGATGCTATTAATACAAAGTTTTATACGATTTATATCACGTCTAGACAAAGTTCCCGCGAATTGTAAAACTGTCACATTGACACTTGACAGTTGCCCGCCCTTCAGCTGTCAAACTCCGCATCGAATTGCATTTATCAATCCTAGCTAAAGTTTTAAATAAAACATTTCATGATAATTATTCTTGATTATTCAATGGGTAATGGAAACACTGCCTGATGTAGAATTTATAGTTTTGTTAATGGGAGCAATGCCATCGTATACTTATGTCCTAGTAAAATAAATAGGTAGAAGTAAGTATTAGTAACATACATAAACACGCACACAAACGATCATGACTGTTTTATATGTAAAAGAAAAAATTTAATGTTGAACAAGTATTCATATGGTTTTATTTTACATATTTCAGAGAGGATATATTTTATCATTTAGTAATTAAACAAAGATTACCAACAGCATCATATAATATTAAAGCCGTAAATTTTCTAATAAAATACAATTTAAAATCTAAACCTAAGCTATTGAGCTATATATTTACAGATTGTAGTGTAACCAGGCAGCAAATTACAAGCGGTGCGCTTACTTGAGCCTAGCCCCCCTAGTCAAGTGGCTTTCTGTTAGCGTAGCGTTCAATAGAATAGACTACGAATGTATGAGATTGACGTAAGCTATAGATACGTTTATCTACAGCTTGCGTCAATCTCATACATTCGTAGTCTATTCTATTGAACGCTACGCTAACAGAAAGCCACTTGACTAGGGGGGCTGGATTATATTCAATGAGGGCTTGTTGACCAACTACCAAGGTCTAGTTAGACCCTTACCACAGACTATTAAATAGTTATGCACTTAAGCTAATTCATGGTATTTAGATATGTGATTTTCCCACTTGAAAAAGAAGGTATCCATAATGAGATTTGTGCAGATATTAGGAAAAATTGTTGTTGTTTAATTATTTTCTTTTATACGTGTTGTTGTTGTAATTTTGGAAACTGATTTATAACCATAAATTGGACTAATTACTAAGTTTTTATATCATAAAAATATGTGTGAATGAGAGAAATTTATAATTAGGTACCTACTACTTATTGTTTTAAGTTGTACTGTTGTCATAATATTGTTCCAAATGTGATATCACTAAGTTGAACTCCTATCTGAGTATTTTACAATGCTAACCTAAAGCTTTGAATCACTTAAGTTTCAAGGTTGATAATGAATAAGAAAATCACGACATTCACTGAAACGTAAGAATTTTTTATGGTGCGATTAATACCAACTTTCAAAAGCGTTAATAACATGAAAGAATAGAATAAAATCAATAAGTCGGTGTCGTATGTCGTCGTGGTAAGCTGTTTCACTGATATGATATGACGGATTGCACATTATAAAACCTTTTATAAATTACACGGACGTAGACCGAGAGCTGGTATAAATTAAATTCGCTTTGACTACTTCGCTAACTGTTCAACAAGTATGAAGTGAGCAACGTACGTCGTAAACGAACTGAATAAACGAAAAATTTTAATACTAACACATTATCATATATGTCAATAATCATATTTAAGAGAATATACTATATAAATTGTAACTAAAACATATATTTTGTACACATAGGTACATAATATTTTGGTTTGGTTTTGAATCATAGATAATCATTTAGGCCCTCTAAACTATCGTGATTAGCTCTACTAGTCCATTGTGTAGAGGGCTCATTAAAGACGTATCAATTTTCCTTCCCCAGCTCTTAGACTACAGATATTAAGCCCCATTTAGCATTGTGCGAATTTGATCCCCATATCTGTCTTGTCCAATACCAGCACAATGGCCATTCGTTTGTTCCCAGTAAAATATTATTGCTTTTGCGCCATTGTATTGTGTGTTTAAAAACTTTTCGTGTTATAACTCTGCGTCCGAGTTGTGTTTTATCAAACAATATTGGAGTGCTTGTCATATGTTATAGTAATGATTGATAACAGAAGAGTGGATTAGGAATTTCAGAATATTATGTTTCTTTTACTATTAATGATTTATATATTGTATTCCTAATCTGATATTCAAAATATAGGTCGAATGTGTTGGAGAAGATTTTTTAATTTGGCTCTAGGCGAATAAAACAATAGGCGAAAATGTAATGCATAAAAAATCTTCCTATGTGTATCAGTGTAACAATCTTAGGTTAGTCAGAATACTAGTTGTATAATAGAGCTGTTTGAAAATATTGCAAGGTATATTGCATATGCACACAGTATGATTTCATATTACCTACTGCAGATTTGAATTTATATTTTTGGTTTAATGGCATTCAAATGCTTTATAAATATAAATTTATAAAAAATAGAAAAAATTCGATCACGAGGCGGAATAGGTTTTTTCTATTCTTTATAAATTTATACTGCAGATTTGTCAAACGTAAACTTCATCGCGATACATGCGTAGTTCAAATCTAACTGTAAAAAGATCTAAAATTATTAACCAATATTATGAATTATGCTAATAACACAATGCTAACATAAACGCCATGAATGGAATAGACACACTACATTTCCGTGAAAGCCGAGCGGAGATAAGTGGTCCACATTAAGGAGCCGTAAATAATCACAAATTGCATCTTCTCAGTACCCCGCACCCGTTTGTAGTGGCCGTCAAAACACGAGTGCAAAGCGAAGCTAAGCTGATATGTTTCCAAGTAAGGAATAGGAATTTGTTGATATGCTAGGCCGGAATAGAACGATTTAGTGTGGTTAGTTCGGTTGGTTTTGGGGAACATGGCATGTAAGTGTAACCAATGCCTAGGTCAAATGCAAAAACTAAAAAAAAAAAAAATATAATTAGAGGAAATAAGAAATTGGTATGGCAATGTTTCGCTTATGTCGTCTTATTGTCTACCAGACCATTCAAGAAAGATAACATGAAAAAGATTAAAATGAAAAAAGTATGATAGTTTTAGGTCTCCTCTGAAAATCAGTAAAGCAATACATTTTAAATTTTAATTAATGGTTGCTGCTTTGCGGACGGGGAGTCCTTTTTGCCACCATTGCTATCTTTTTTTTTCTGTTTTGTGTGTTAGATTATTACAGTGTTATTACAAAAAAGATGTTAAACAATGTCTAAACACATGTTTAGTTAAACAGCATTTAGAGCTTTAATAAGATTTATATTTTTTACATGGTGGCAAATAAAACGCTTTCTATTTATATTTCTAGTTAATACAATTTCAAAACTATTTTCATAACTTATTTAAACCACCTACAAGTGCAGTTTATTCACAGATAATAACATTAAAATGATATTTTAGGATAGTTTCTACGCATGACGGCTAATCAGTTTAAATTATAGCGACCTTGGCATCGACGTGGGTAATTTATTGCATTTATAAGTAAACACTTGTAAATGATCTGCTCGGTGTTTGAGTAATTTAGTTATCGAGTGCTTGAAAAAATATTAGGGCAGTTTATATTGGCGCTTGTTTCAGGAATATTAAGTAAAGAGAAATACTCTTTTTTTATTACAAGAGACTTCTTTAACTTTTCATTGGCTAAATCAATGCAAACAATATAATTAATGAAGTGAATGTCTATATAATTAACTAGCAAACCGGGCGAACTCCGTTTCGCCACCAGAGACACCTTTTCTTTGCTATAAACCTCACGGAGCCCGAGACCTTTCCAACGAATGCAAAACCGTGGAAATCGGTTGTTGCTGTGGTTGGTGCGTTCTGGAGTTATAGCGTCAGGAAGGAAAACCCGACTTACTTTTATATAGTAGATGAAGGGATATGAATGTAAATTATTATTCATTATTATTTTTGGCTTGGACTATAATTGTATTAAGAGCTATGTAATGATTTGCAGTCCTTTGTTGATCATTCTTGTAAAAGTACTATTTTTATCAGTAAAAAGAAAGTTGAAATTGTGTTTTCAAAATCCGTTACTTTTGTTTTAAAATTCATTCTGTAAATAACTTTGTAGTTACATACTACGATGATACCAAGAAAATTGTGTTAACATTTTATACGTTGTATATACTAAATTGTGTGATCGCTTCCTTACAAGACATTATGTTAAGAGGATCTGTTTTTAACTGCATTACCTGTACTAACAAAATACATTTAATAATTGCCATGACTTTGAAATTTGGGGAGAGCCACTCGTATGTATGAAATCACAATTTAAAATTATAGCATATGAATGTAGCAATGCTATTTCGAAAAACCTTTACTTTTTTTTGTTGTTAATGATAATTGGTGTCCGCTAGCATAACAATCACACTTATCCCAATTTGATAAGTAAATTCTACGAATATTAATAGATTTTTATGAAAATATAGCAATGTCCTTAACACTTTTTCTCGAGTAGTGTTCATAGGGTAGATACAATAGTAGAGTCGTATTTAAGCTTTGAGGTAAATGGTTAAAATATCATACAATTATGGGAGAATTTAAAGAATGTTCAGACCAAAGAATATACTACTCTCTAACGATTCAGACAACTGTATGAAGGTCGTTGTACCTGTCAATTATTCTGTTCAAATATGCGCGAAAAATTACCAAATATCGGCAAACTCAAATACGGGGTTCAAATTTTACTTGTAGTGCAATTTTTGCATATAAATCTTTTCGCTGGTGTTAAAAACAATGCAGTACTAACTTATTTCAATCTTTATTACTGTGTATTAAAGTTGGATTTGCTGTGTGCTTGATATTTTTCATTTTGTAACAAATAATGATGTGTCAGAAGCGAGATTTTGCCCTCAGGAGACACCAGGCTTTTGTCTTATACTAAGATCACGATGAGTTAAAAAATGTGCAATCAGTTATAGTATTTATGTTCAAGCGAGTTTGGCGTAAAATCCTTTGTATTTATTTGAGTATTTGACTCTACTTTGGTGTCCTAATGTACGGTAGAATTAAATGAAATGATGAAGTTGTGTTATTTTGAAACGTACCGTTTTGTTTGTCTGGAATCATTATGCAATAAATTTTGATCGAACCTTGAATTTTGCGTACATTTTATTTATGAATAAACTTCACTGCTTATTTAACTAGGGGTCTTATTTATTAGAAAAATATAGTTTGATGAAAAGGTTTTCTGTGTGAAATTATATAATTCAATATCAAATATCTAAGTGACATTTCAGAACAAACTTTCATTTTCTGATATTTGTCGAAAGATATACAATACATTTATTTTCAGTCCAATATTACCTACTCCGAGGTTTACGTGGTTACGAGGATTTTTTATGTATTACACCGATCATTGTGAAATAGTCAGCTTTTATGAAAGCGTTTTAAATTGACAGATAAACTTTCACGTTTTTAATAGGCAATAATATTATCTATGGATAAATAGTAGTTTTCACTTATTTATACATACCTATGTATAAACAAATTGATAATTAAATTAAATTGCATTGAAATTACTTATATTTTGTAATCGCTACCGTAATTTGTTAGAATTAATTATATGCGAGGAGTATAAAATAAATATAATTTGGAAAATCCAAAAGTGCACGCCTCATAAT
>CAJQZN010043358.1:67608-81565 GCA_907164685.1 Colias eurytheme | reverse complement strand
TAGTACCCACCTCAACGCTTCGCTTATGAGGCGTGCAAAAGTTACATTATAAGAAATATGGTGAAGGTGTTTGGTTGTTGTGTGAGTGCATTGTGGTAGTATAGTGTAAAAAAAATGTATTATATTCATAAAAAATATTATGTAACGTTTATTTAATAGCCTTTAATAGCTTGTAAAAACCATTTTAGACAGTGAACTAAAATTAATTTCATTTGGTAGAGCAGAGTATTATTCTTTAAGGGGCGGGGTTTTTTGATGTTTGAATTCTTACTTATTAATATTGTGGAATTTTTGGTATAATTATATCTTACTTATACTATTAATTTTAAGAATAACTCTAGCTGTTCCAACATTTATGATTTTGAATGAAGCGAAATATTTAGTTTCATTGTTAAATATTAAGTTCATGTACTTAAACGGTTTTAATGAGAATATGTAAGCTATTATAATAAGATAATATTGATGTCTAGTAGAGTCATCGTGTCTTGCAAATATAGTGGCGACATTATGTTAGATTGAACTATTTGATATGTAAAAATAAACGTTTTTATATGTTTGGCTTTGACTACTGTGGTTAAAATATAATAAAATATTTAACACAGCTATAGCAATTTTGTGAATGATATAATTGTGGAAATGTCGCTAAATAAGATACGAACAAGTGTATAGAAACTTTCTCATAAAAAGGATTAGAATATGAGAAATACAAATAGCTTTTTATTCTGTTGAGCTGAGGTTTACGTAGAATATCTCTTTTTATTCTTACGTTAGCATTTTTAAGTAGCTACATACCACAACGCACTTTATAGTTTCCCTAACATCCAGTTTCTTGCATATTAAGTAGTCAATATTATTACATAAATATATTGATTCTTCATTATCTGTGTATCTTTGAAGCCAACTAAGTAATTATTTTAATTGTTTGTCGAGTAAGTTTTAATTAGTTAAAAAATAAACTGTCAATTGACAGAAGGGTGTACATCTATTTGTAAATTTTAATAATGAATTCATTATGTCGTGTAGTTATCTGTGTGTAATTAATTGGAAATAATATACACATGAATGTTCCTTAATTTTCATCTTAATATCTTTGTATGTATGTACCATGTTTTTATGCAATAAATGATTTATTTATTTATTTATTTATTTATTTACATACTCGCAGTTATGTAAGTATATGTATAAAATTTATAAATGTAGGTATACAGGTGGTGTCTTTAAGAGGCTTAAGTAATAAATAATAAAAAAAACTCTACATTATTATTAGCTTTTATTCCTTGAAACTTGATAATTATAAAGTTTAGAAACAATATCCATGCCACCCGCATTGTTGGATGCATTAAAATATAAAATTAAAACAGAGATATCAAAACACAAATCTCCTCGAAGTAGACCGCTGTCAATTTTAATTCTAAAGTAGGACTTGGGAGCACGCGAATTTCGCGCCGAATCAGCTTAACTTGTCAAAATTGACGCGCGCAAATTAAGAAGCGCGGTGGTCTGCGAGCCGGAGAACGTGCTAAAGGTGCAGCGTCAATCTCACTTCACAGATTTTTCTTTTAGTTTCAAAATAAATGAAAAAAAGAAACATTCGTTTTATTGCTGTCTCGCGGCAGTAGCTCAGTTTGAAGATCGGTCGCAGCGCGCGCGCCCGTTTGCCGTCCGCCATATTTTCCCGCCTAGCCTCAGCGCGATTTCGAATTCAGAAACGTTTGACATTTCTTTTTTTTTTAGTGCAGTTTTGGTGTGGCCTGTGTTGTGCTGTGTTTGGTAAATGTAAAAGAGGTGCACTATAGTCAGTTTAAAAAAAAAAATATATTTTTTATTTATAGTCAGTTAAGTGTAGTTCGATATCATTGCGATGACATTTAGCATATCCTGTCCGTCGACACAGGTAAGGGCTACATTTAATTAATAAGGCAAATCAATAGGTTGTGTAAAGAACTACCTAATTGGCTGTTACAGTTACATGCAAGTGTTATTCGAAAAGGTAGCGCAAATTTCTCAAATGGCATTTGTTGTAAAAAAACATCCAAAAATTTTTCTAAAACACTATCAGTTTCACAACTATTATTATTAAATTGAAATTCAAGGAAAAAATTGTTATTTATTAATAAAGCGCTTGCTATAATTTCATGGCCCGATTATAGCAGGTTTAACACGTAGAAAGTACTAATGTTTAAAAAAAATGCGGAAAATCAAATTTTGTCTCTACGCAACTTTTGGTGGCAATAATAACTCCAAGATCAAATTTAAATAAAAAATAATTAACTAAAAGATCTTTAAAACACTCCGACCCATGCCATGGCTCGAATTTGTAAAATTCTATAAGTTCGAAAACAAGCATTATAAAATTAATTGTAAATCCGTATTGAAGTCATTTCCCAAAGTATGATTGCCAAGAAAATAAATTAAAAGTAAGGAAGGTTTCATATCCCTTTAGGACATTATTAATTTTATAAATGACATGTACCATTACAATGCAAGCTGATTTAACATTTATTTATAATATCTACAATCACTAAAGTGTTTTTGGTTGTTATTTCAACATTGAACACATAAAATTAAATGTTTATTATTCTAATACACAATAAATCCATGTTATAATGAGCTTTCCAGTCTAATCTAGATATGTTGGACACTAAATGTCTGCGTTTGTCCCTAATGAGTCCAATAGAATATAATATAGTGGTATCTTGATAGAAGTTGACTCGCGGAGGCTTATGTCTGGCTTATGCTTTTGCAGTTGACTCTACAATTTATTTAAAAGACCTATTCAATTTCGATGAACTGTTAGGCGATAGAATATAGTTGATGAAGAAGTGACCAATAGCAATATAAACATTCACGACAGTAATTTTAGTATCGGATATAAGATAGTAAGTTATTTAATAATTGTTATGAAGGGGTGAATTTGGGAATGGAATTTTGTGTGGTGAAAGACCTTATAACAGGAAAACAAGTGGAAACATTTTGTCCTATTTTATCTTTATTCTTTCTTTCTCTGCTAATTATTTATAGTTGATGAAGAAGTGACCAATAGCAATATAAACATTCACGACAGTAATTTTAGTATCGAATATAAAAATAAGTTATTTATTGCTACGAAGGGATTCATTTTGGAATGGAATTTATGTGTGGTGAAAGACCTTATAACAGAAAAACAAGTGGAAACATTTGGTCCTTCTATTATATTATCTTTATTCTTTCTTTCTCTGCAAATTATCAAACCTATCTTTGACGTAAGTCCTAAAAATTTCAATGAAACGGTAGCTGTAATCATTTTTATGTGTAGATTGTAATACATAATGAAATCATTAGTTCGAAGAAAACTGACATCTTATTAATCTTCTTCTTGTATATAAAAATGAATCGCAAAATGTGTTGGTAAGCGGATAACTCGAGAACGGCTGAATCAATTTCGATAATTCTTTTTTTATTATATTCCTTGAAGTATGAGGATGGTTTTTATGTAGAGAAAACGTAAATATGTACCACGGGCGAAGCCGGGGCGGACCGCTAGTAATTAATAATTCTAATGTAGAGTAGTAATACATTCAAAATAAGCAATTAGCAATCGAATTTAACCTAAGCCTTCGGGAGTTCCAATACACTTGCAAAGGTCTAAACTACATTGATGACATGCAAATTGAAACATAATCAGAATGCAAAAATAATTATCATTATATAATTCTTTGCATATTTGGTTCCAACTACTTTAATTATATGCGTGCATATATTGAAAGTGTATTTGCGATTAATAGTCAATATGACGTCATAAACTGTTCCTACAAAGTAATAATATGTAATCTTAGTTAGCAATAATAAAGAAATGAATTTATCGATATCATAGTTATTCAGAATACATGAATTTATATGGTAATGAAACATCATACTATTATGTAAGTTAGATAATAAGACTTAGTGAATATAATGTTGCTCTACATTATAAACATTTTTCAGGAAGGTTTAAATCTAGGAAGCACCATGATGATGATGACATGATGTAATAATGGCATGCTTTTAATCAGTTCCAAATATTAAATGTCACAACCTAATAAGTCTAACTGCAATTTGAGTCCGGTCTCTCCCATATATACTGGACATTGGCGGAGTCCCTACTTATTGGGTGGAGCATTAATTAAGAGAACAAGAAGTCAAATTATAAGAATCTTGCAAAAGTAGTTGATTACGAAAACATTAAAATGTAATATGGGACGATAATTGTGAGAAAATAAGCTCCTATGTATGAGGAATCAACTATCTTTCTATCAAACTTTGTCGTAGCAAGCTCTGCTATCACTATACAACACTGTTGTCCCTGGTTTCCTTAAGATACTATTCTTTCAAAACAATTTCTCCACATGATTTCATACCACTGTCACACTGTGTTATGCGCTTTTCACTTCCAAAAAGCCTTTCCCATGATCCTTTGGCTTTCAGTCACTTTAACTTGGTTTTAATACATTAAAATTATATAAGGTTTCTCTTGTAAGGGATTTTGTATTTAGTACGCATAGTTTGTGTTCAAATATTTAATAGTTATTAGTGTGTGTACGTATTTAAATTGATTGTCTAACGGTAGATACGTTTGTCTTATAATACTCAGGTCACGCTTGTTGCTAGTCATGTTCTTAGCTCTTGGTGACAAACTTTATAGAGTCATTCATTTGTGGAATTATTTGATACATTTTGCTGCAAATGGCGGGCAAGAATTGTGTATTGTTACAGATATTATATATGGTTACAATGCTTATAAAGTCATATTTTCGGATATTCTTATTCTGATAAAGAGCTAACAATAACAAAATTTATACATACTTAAAAAAAAATGTATTGTAACTCAATAGTTTAAGCGGATCAATAAGAAGGTACGTTATTATAAAGTATGACTTTTGCTATTATTCTTTTTCTAATTATTAGTAATGCTCTTTGCAAATGAGTATATCATTATTTTCCAGTTTTACATATTATGTAAAACGCGTTTAACCGTGTTTAAAACCAGTAAAAACCAAATAGTGTCGAGTGCTACCGCTATCATTAAGCGGTTTTGGTTTGTAAACAACTTTGGAAACTTTCTTTACAGTCGCGTAGATAAGTGCTTTGTTTTTCCTTGCACTTCAGCTTTGTTTGGAAATCTTTAAATGTTAAATATTATGTTAAATATGTAAATACTGTGTGTCTTATGAACAGTTGCTAATAGTTGTTAAGGATTATTGTTAATTGAATGCACATTTATTACTTATTTTGTAGCGTAATTGGTTATTAGTTATCAACCAATTATTTTATAAGTTCATCAAGCGCTGACTCACTTAGCAGTCCGCATGAAAATCATAATGCCCTTCGAGTACGAAGTCATTTTAAGGAACTACATATAGCACTACTTAGCGGTCACCCTACGATAGCCTCTCATGTCTTGAATATTTTTTTCATATTATGATTATTGATTGCATGAAAAAAGCCAATTAAGAAGGGCAAATTTTAAAAATATGGATTCAGACTAGCATAGCATAGCATGGCTGGCATAGCTTAAAAGTTCAATGTCTCGTAAAAATTCTGAATAGGGCAGTTACTTTAGGCAACAAAAGCATTCAAATATATTTACAATATCACCATTGAACATAAAAACAATATATTTTGAGATATTAAAATTACCAATTTTTGTTTATAATTATTTTAAATCACATCATACGATGGTATAAAAATATCTACTAAAATAAATACAATATAATAATGTAAAATAAAATATCCCAAGTCGTACTGTAATAATAAAATAGGTTTACAGTGCAAACATATTTAAATACATTCTATTCAACGTAACATATTATTTTATCAAACAAAAAAGAACATCAAAGAGGCACTTATAAATCACGAATGAAATTATGATGTCTAAAACCACAATAATTCAATACATAATAAGCAATTTGTCCATCTGTCATATCATAAATTTGTTTTCGCAAACAAATTCGTTTTGTGGCTCGTTGCTTCTGCGTAAACCGCACATTTAGACAGGAATAATTCAGTGATAACATTGTGAACAGGTGCTAAAGAGACGGATAGATTACCCGCTTATTTCTCTGTGTATTGGCATTATAATTTTTTATATTATTATCAGAGGACTGTTATAAAAATTACTAATCTGAAGAATTATGTCCCATATTAAGGAGACTGTAAGTACCTAATTACCTCTACGATTATTAGAAATTATAACATTTTATGTTTTTAACAACTTGTTTGTTATGTTATTTTTAATTTAATAAATTCGCGCAACGAAACCGTTAAACACAACAAGCATTCAGTTCTACCTGAAGAAATGTAGACCAAAATTGTAGAAAAGATAAATTGACTTTCCACCACGACTGTACTTTCGTTTGTTTAGCTCAGGTGCTATACACCTTGTAGTAGGAAAGTGTACACAGTGCTGAGTGGGCAGGAAAGCTTTAATTATCGATATAATTGATTTTTAATAGCACCTCGTTATAACGAAGAATATGACTCACTCATTAGGTGGGTATTAATTTGGCGGCGTCTTTTGTTGTCCAATCATCGTTTTCTAGGATTTTGGTACAGGGTCGAATCGGAATAGTATTTATCAAGTCTGTTCTAGATGAAAAAAATAGAAGCATAAATTTAAATGTGGTGTTAGAATATAAACGATTGAAGAGAGATCATTTATAAAAAGAGAACGCATAAAAATAAAAAAATACTGCTAGACAATTAGACGCATCTGCCTGTAATAATAGTGCAAATGGACTCATATACACTTTATAAGCAGATATAGTACTTATAGTACTTAGGAAAGATAAAAAAATGCAGAAAATTACGACGCATGGGGTCAAATTATATTAAAATATCCAGCCATTCAGCGACAACTAGAGTTGAACTAGTTAGAATAACTGGATTTCTTTTTTTCGTTATCTTTGTAAAAACCTTCGCTTTCTCGAAGTAAATTATATTCCCAACTAGCGGTCCGCCCCGGCTTCGCCCGTGGTACATGTTTACGTTTTCTCTACATAAAAACCATCCTCGTACTTCAAGGAATATAATAAAAAAAGAATTATCGAAATCGGTTCAGCCGTTCTCGAGTTATGCGCTTACCAACACATTTTGGGATTCATTTTTATATATAAGAGAAGATACATAAACGAACCAACATATTACGATGGTCACATAAAAGCTTGCTAACCTTCGGGAAACGTGTAATCTTTTGTTCTATCGATGTGAATAAAACAAGAATCTAATATTTGTCATTATAAAGAATGGGTGTCTAATTTATATTATAAAACAGTCATTAATAAAATAATTAATAGGCCACCAATCAGGCGGTATTTAAATAGAAGACGCCGCGTCGGATGATCAAACACATAGTTGTTGGTAGAATTTATTAAGCTTCAAAACAATAGATAAATTGTTTTTGAATATAACTTTTATTGGTATGTGGTATTCGTGAATTTAAGATTGTGTCTCATGACATTTTTTTGGGATGACATGTACCACCCATAAGAAGAATATACTTTAAGGGGATGAGTCTGACTTCACTGAGAATTAAGGAAGTTTCTGTAAATCAGATTTTTTGCAGTTTTGCCAATGTGCCATTATGCAAATTTTCTTCCTAGTGACTGTCTGTATAGTGTATATCCTTCTAATCGATGATAGAACACAATTTTTTACGATTAACGAACGAAAAAACACATTGTATTAATTTAGAAATGCATAAAGATAGCTAATCGTGAAAATGTAGAGGTGCGGAGTATCGCTGAAAAATGTGCAAATTACTCGAAAAAACCGTGTCCATACCGTGTCTTATCGACTATTGGAGTGGGTACGATGTCCCATGCACTGTACTCTACAAATCTTTTTTATATTTCAAGGCGACTATAGTTTGAAAAAACATGCGAGGAATAGACAAAAATACATGTACGTGTATTCCCCTATAATTATTTCCCATTACTAATGTCAATGCCCTTGCCATAAAAACTTCTAGACTTCAATTACTCCTTTTACAGTTATTTACACTAAAATCAACCTTATGCCTTGTAAAATAAGGTTTATTAACAGCGCAAAACGTTTGCAGACTTCTCCCACATTGTTTCATCTCTAGGGATTAACTATTACTTTTTATAGTTATTGAATAGTATCCTTATGTTCCTGGGTTACAAATAACTCGGAGAGGTATCTAAATTTTATGATAATTTATGTTTTGTTCGATATATTTATTTGAACCTAGTTTAAAACAGGAAATGTGGGATGTAGCGTTTATTCATATTGTTTTAAGGGTGATAGATTTTAATACTTTTAGTTAATTAAACGGTCAAATTCGTGTGTATTTTTAAGTGATTTCGTAGTTATTTGGTACAAGTAATCCTTTACAACATTAATTAGTAATTACAATATTATTTACTACAACATTACGTGAGTTTTTTTTCGTGGTAGTTTATCATGCTGGAGCTTATTCCGAATTCCTTTTAAATATAATGGCACAGTATTACCATATTAGGAAATAATATTGTAATACTGTGATAATGGTTCAAAAAACGCAGAATATCAAATCTGTTAATCTACTTACTAATATACAACTTATTTCAGACATAGACCTTATTTAAGAATTAAACGTTATAAAGTTATTGTAATAAAACAGTATTATAGCAACATTGATTTAATTGTTTACTATTGTTATGAATACCGCTCATGCAACAGCCGGACAATATAATAATATTTTAATATGATTACAAGAGAGATAATTGTTATCTTGTAATAATATTGTCTCTAGTCTGCGTTTTGTGAACCGTCTAACAAAATTTACAGCCTCGTATTTGAACTTGTCTTCCCGCGTTTACTCATGTCAAAATATAAGATAGTGTGACTAACTGCAAGGATACATGTGTATTTAATGAATAAGTTTCTATAATATGCATTATTTATATTATCTTCTATGCATAAAATACATTTAGTAAAACATGTTTTAAAAGCATTATTGTAATAAAAATGTTATATTCCGTCATGAAATACCAAAAAAAAAAATTGACAGATGACATGGCTGTATGTCCATAACCCTTCGCCTGAATTTGAATCCTTCTAGAACACAGATCTGTGTTCTAGAACGTTTTTGGCGGCAACATTTTGCGTAACGTGGCTTTACGAAATGTTTGTATGTGATCCAGAGACAAAGCCGATCGATTTAGAATCAATAGTGAGTTCTTATTGGTCATTTGAGTGAGTGATGCTTTATAATTAGTTAAGTGCGGCAGAACAAGGACACAGTGACTGACACTCTTAATATAGATGAGATATTTTTGAAGCAATCGACGATGGCGTTAAGTGATTTGGAATGTGTAATCGTATCATGCAACTCCATAGTTGTTTTTTGTATTGTATAGTTTATTTTTATAGTAACTTGTGTTTATTTCTAAGCGCTGAACGAGTGAGATCCTTGTGTTATCCTCTACAGTCTATGGAGACAAGTATCTTGAAAATCCTAAAGGATGTTTTACGAAATTAAATTTTCAGCTGCTTTTATAGTAAATAAATAATTAATATAAAATATAAATGTATTCGATTTAATTAAAAAGGGATGTTTTAAACGAACAATGAACGAATTAAGCATCATATGAAGAAGAGACACAGAAATATTATTCCATTTGCACTATGATTTCATTTTATAAGGTAAGCCGTAAAAGGTATATATGAAAAAAAAAAAAGAATTTCTAAAATCCCTTACTATTTTAATTTAATTCCTTTTTAAATAATAATGTCACAGTATTACAATAAAATATGGTAATACTGTGATAATGTACTATAAAATGCCACACAAACTTTAGTTTAGTCTACACATAGCACACAATAATATTATCTCATAGCGTGTGCGATAAACAAAACATATTCGTAAGTGTGCACACACAAACAACTTTACAGTCAATCTACGCGTTTATGACCAGATTATTACTAGTTTATTATTCACATAAAAGCGTATTACCTACGAGTTAAAGCGCTTTATGCAGGGGTTGTCAATCCTCGGTAGAGAAAATAATGCTTTTTAAATTGGTTATAAACGTAAAAAAAATACTAGCAATTTTCCCCGTCTTTCTCTTAGTTCTGATATAGATTTATGTATCTGAGCAGGTATCTTCTATATTATTAAGTCAGAATTATTGAATGGACTATTAAACATATTCTTTTAAATTGAATAAATTTTTGGAAAGATTGGATATATTTAGAGCTGCCAATAAAGCCAATAAAAATACTATTATAATGCCGATTTAGAAAAATTTGTGTTATTCATTCTTTTTAAGATGGTTATTTAATTTCTGAAATAACGTAAACGAAAAGATTTACTTTTAAACAAACTGTTACTATACCCAAACAATTTTTTTATAATTAAATTTTATTTCATGCACATTCGATTATATTTATTTAGTTGGCCACCTCTGATAGTAATATCATTCGTGTCCAAAAAATTGGCACAAATTCAATAGACAGAGACACTGACCACATAATCTGAAAAATGTGCGGCTCTATATTTATTGTTCTACCAAATTAAAACATTGTCTGATATGACTAATACAATAATACTGTAACATTTCAATGTAGGGATTATCTTTCTACTATCTTACCTTGACTATCTGCTAAACTATTGCATAATAAAAACAAATCACCGTGTTTTTCTGGAAATAAAAAAAAATGAGCTTCATCCATGAACATTAAATTTACAAAAAATATACAATGGCATAGAGCAGGCATATATACAGTGTAATAATGTAACATGTTAATCAAAATTTTACATGTCTTTAGTGTAAACATCTTAATAATAAGGACATTATTATCCAGTTATTGAAATGGATTCATTTATATTTGCATCTCACTACAGGTAGAACATGTTTAAAACTTCATATAACGTAGGTACATAATGGTTTATCCATTGATAGTTTATTCTAAAATGAAACAATTCTTTTAATAGAGTATTTCACTTAAAATGATAGAAGAAAATATTTAATACAAGGTATTAGAAGGCAGTTACGAAGTGGTTTTATGAATGTTTGTTTATTATCTTCATTAGTTATACATATAAAACACTTACTACAATCACAGATAATACAATACTACGATACTACTTCAATAAAACAACCAGGAAAGTGTGAAAGAGATTGCTGACACTGACAACATTATGTCAAAATTCCCGCCATTTCTCTTTACCGCGTTACCATGGCAACATTGTGTTGCAACATTTAAATACGCTTTAACCCCCAACCGAGTTGCAATAGACAACCGAGATATTAATTCGATCGGACCGAACCAGTCTTGATTATTTACTATAAGGTTGTTTTTAATTAATATTCACTGTAAATTAATATGCAACGGGTTTGTGTCGTGTGAACTGGCTAACGAAGATGAAAGTATGTACGCAAATACTTCTAAAGTAAGGCTAAAATTGTGATGCAATGAGAATTGAAAACAATGTAGATATGAAATTAAACGATTAAGTAAGATTATTTTCATTTAAGTGCAAAGCCTTCTTGATTATTTTTAGAGACAGAAATCTTAAACTATTAAGCACAATATCTATTCAGCAGGAATACCAAATTAATTTGCAGTTCATAATTTTAATATCGAACTACTAAAACCTAAATAAGTATTTATAGTCATCGAAATCATATTAAGTACAGTTAAAATGATTACCGAAAATACACATAATTTTACGCCCAATAAATTAACAATTTCCTCGTTACTCCATTTACACACGCCTTTCGAAAAGTTTGACATGAAGAGGAACAAGTTTCACGTCGTGGCGGGAAATGAAAATAAAATGGCGACTGCAAATTACGTCCAATTCAAAATTAATTGACGTCTACCGGGGTTTGTGAGCACGCGATTCTCAGACCCCTGCCGAGTGAGATCAAAAACTAAACAAGCTTAACTATTTCATCCAATGGTTCATTGAATATTGATGAGTTTGGTTTTTAAAATATATTGACGTAAATGTGATTTAGATTTAATTTTGTTCCCGCATTTTAACTTTGACACTATAACATTTATTTATAACGTTAGTTGGCCGCAAATAACCAAATAAAAGTACGAAGGCATGAATTTGGTATCAATATTGATGAAATAAAATGTCCAATGTCTATTAATATAAAATATGTTATATCTAAATACACCGTCTTAATTACACCCAAGCCTACACAAGTCTAGGGATGTATCATCCCTGGCAAGATACGAAATAGATATTTTTCAATTAACCGAATAATTGATATATTGAATAAACCATGACACGAAACATGTCTTTTATACAGACTTCTCATTATCGAACATCGTTTTCCTCACCGAGATCCCGTTAACATTTTTTCTTAACACTTTAAGCGTGTTTACTCTAGACCATCAAGAAAAATACAGTCCAGGGCAACAAGTAAGACGAGATTGCATCGACACTATCATTTGCGGGTGATAAACCAACAGAATGGGAGATTGACGCGTTTTTAACAAGAGCCGTTCATGCATAATGCATACGGTAATCACTATGCAGTGTTGCAGGGCTGCTTGTAAATATTGTTAGCGCTTTAACATCTATTTCTAACATAAATGGTTGGTGCTTGAATACGAAGTGGTTACCGAATAAATCTGTATTATGATGTCTCACAATGGGTACTAATGTGGTAATGGGAAACATCTGTGGTCTTTTTATTGTAATCTAGCTATATTTAATTTTTCATGGGTACGTATTCTCAGTTAGTAAAATATTTAGATACAAATAATTTTGTAAGAAGTCTCATTTTTTATAGTTAATTTGATTACTTGTTCTGCAGTTTTTGTATAGGTATAAATAATTAAATAAATAAATATTTCAGGACAATATTTTCACACACGGTACGATCTGATCCCATACTAATCTTTCACTTGTGTTATGGAAACCAGATGGCTGATAAACATACATATATAATTTTAAATAAATACTTATATAGATAATTAGAACCCAGACACAGTGCAAACATCAGCTATGTTCATCACACAAATATTTGCCCCGGGTGGGAATCGAACCCACGACCTCTGGCTTGGAAGGCAGGGTCACTACCAACCAAGCCAACCGTCAGTCTTATATATTATCATAATATCTCTATATGTACTTAGTCTATTTTAGCTCTATAATAACTTTGGAGCTCTCCTTTCTTCTCAAGCGATATTTTTTTGTATTTAAAACTAGACATTGAATATGATAGACCGGGAGATACTGACACAAAATTTCGAGTCATTTGTAACAGGATGGCGGTTCTACAGGGTTCTTAGTACGCAATGACAAAAAGTAAAATGATGGTGTGAACGCTGGTACCGGCGGCTTAGTCGCGTGGGCGTTAGTCGAACTCGTCGGAAAATAGCGAAAGTCAAACGATTTGTAACAGTATGGCACTTATTTTTCCTGTAAGTTTGAGGATCAACAAATATAAATACAAAATTTCAAAGATCTATGTGTTGGAAATCTTCACTTATATAAATTAATAATAAATTAAGTTTTCAAGTATGACAGCACTTTTTCCCCCTACTAGAAGTATGGCAAATATAATAATGGTCACATTTTATCAAATACTCTCCAAAAATCCAAATGCAATACTGGTACAAAAAGTTTGGCGAAATAAATTTTTTTTGCAGATTTTCGGCGGTATGGCGACCATTTGGAATCGTCCGAAAAGTATGGCATGGCGATTTTCGTAAATGGCTGCACGACGATAGTTACCTGTGCAAAAGTTAGCCTGGTACAAATGGTTGAATGATTGTTTTATTTAAATCAACACATTCGCGTCGGTATGGCGGGCTGTAAGTCACACCGGAAAAGTATGGCATGACACTACCGCCTACTACTTTTTTATGGGCTATCGGTAAATTCTAAAATTTTTGTGTTACAAATCGTTTGACTTTCGCTATTTTTCCGACGAGTTCGACAAACGCCCACGCGACTAAGCCACCGGTACCA
>CAJQZN010043358.1:45278-62608 GCA_907164685.1 Colias eurytheme | reverse complement strand
GTGTAGAGTTTGTGAAGTTAGGCCTTGTAGAGTTAGGGCGTGTAGTGTTAGAAGCTTGGCTCTACATGAGATCTGATAACTTTTTGACAGTGCGAGTCATATGGGCTCGTCTTGGCAACATTTTACATGAAAATGTTTTTGGTGGGATTTCATTTCTTTTTGTAGGTTGTTTGTAACAATTTTTTTTTTAACAAGGAGTACCTATACATATATATATCTAGGGGAACCAAGTTTTAGATTATTAGATTAGACCTCTAGCGTCATCAAAATTTAATTTAAAATTACAGGTCTCATACAAACTCCCATCCCCTAGTTTAAGGGGTTGGGGGATGAAAGTTACAAGTTTTATAATTTTTTTGTTGTTTATGTGCTAATACTAGCTTACATACAAAATTTCAGCTTTCTAGGACATTAGGAAATACCTTAAGAATTTTGATGATCATCAGTGAGTCAGTGACGAAATTAGCGTTTTTTAGATATAAATAAAATCTGAAGTATAAAAGCTAATGTAATTAAAACTTAATATGTTCAATAAGTCCGCTATTGACAATATATCCCGAAAATTTTGTTGATCTAGCATAATCCAAACCCAAGTTATGAGGGTTCAAAAAAACGTCGAAGCGCTTCGAGAAAAGGTAGGTAGTGCCCGTGCGCCTCGCTTGGCTTGTCTTGGCGGGGGCACTACCGTGCCCCCAGATGCGGTTGATGTTTTTAATGTCAAAGGAGGATAATACATGTTGTTTCGTTTGCTGTCGATATGTTGTAGTGTGAATAGTTTCAGTTAGAACTTGTTTTAAAATATATTTTTTTTGGATTTAAGATTGAAAGCTTTTCTTTTATAAATCATTGTAGATAAGGTATAATTTGATTTAAAATGTAATACCTAAGTTTTGATTTAATCTCTGGGTGTTTTGCACTCTTATTTTGTGACATGAGACCATTAGTTACCGAGAAGTTTTACAAATTTGATAGAATAGATGTTGTCCTAGTCATTAAACGATAG
This sequence comes from Colias eurytheme, assembly GCA_907164685.1. NCBI lineage: Eukaryota > Metazoa > Arthropoda > Insecta > Lepidoptera > Pieridae > Colias > Colias eurytheme. The sequence continues at coordinate 61,605 of CAJQZN010043358.1, read as the reverse complement.
GATCAATTAAAAACTGATCTACCTGTTAAATAACACAACAATAATTTGTAATTCATGATTTCCGACTTGCAAATTAAATAGCCCTTTATGAAATTAAAATAAATTAACGAAATCTATTCAAAATCCTTTGCTTCTGCAATGCTTCTGTTCTGTCCAATCTAATTATGCGCATAATAATCTGAGATAATTCTGGACCAATTATAGCCAGCCTCTTTTATTTACGGCTATCGAATCGAAAATGCATTAATAACAACATATAATTAATCTAAGATTACAGGCTTTATGACCCTTATAAATTTATTAGAATTAAATTTCATCATTAAATATTCGGTAACGCACCCACGCGTTGAGTTTTTAATTTGGGTACTAATGTAGATGATAAGATATTTAGTAGTTAATCTATCAAAAAGTACTGAAGAGAGCAATTAAGTATGAAATATGGGGAAGTGTGGTGACTCTACGGTCTATTTGCAAAAAGTGCAGTAATCTTGTTGATTTGTATTATGCCTCGAGATTTAAGATTGGAACGAACAAAGTTTAAGAAAGAATACAGATTATATTTTGACTTTTCTTATTTGTGTTCGTACAGTCGTTGTTATGTAAAGGCTAGGCTTTACATAGCATGGTCGCGGAAGAATTCCAACCAATACCCGCGGCCCCATCATTAAAGCGGCTCGACGGAAAACAGTGGGGTTTTAGTCGGTAAGAATCCGACATAACCCACGGCTCCTTCCCCGGGGGCCGTGGGTATCTTTGGAAGATTTCCCCACTATAAAAAAAGGCTTTACATAGCATGTAGGTATTCTTGTGATTGCACAGGTATTGTACTTGCACAGGTTTGTTTTGTACAATTATAAATAAACATATGATTGCAATTTCTGATAAGTATTTTAATACCTGGGTACAATGAATAAGTATTTTCAGAAATAAATTAGTATTTTAATCATTTGCTATCAATGTTGCATAAACTAAATAGTAAGTCGAAATATAGCGCGTATGCTGGTTGGAGGATTTTATAATGAAAAGTGCCAATAAAGATTAAATTAAGAATTTAAAAAACCGCCCATTATTAAGCTGAGCCTTTAATAATTCAATAAAAATATTCATAAATATGTAAAGCGTTTGAAGATTCACCATTAACCAAATAGTATTATTAAGCCGATCGATTCTCAAACGAGCAATCAACGTCGTAAATTACATCATCAACATTACTAACACTGATTTACTGTTTTATTATTCTCTAAATTTGTTTCCGAGATCTTAAGCCGCGTCTATGAGCTTTAATATGACTAAAACCTTATTTACAGTTGGATATTATGCTATAACTATTTTTTGTTATTGGGAACGAAATTTGCAAAATTGTCATATTTTGTGACTGCTGGTTGGCTTGGTTGGTAGTGCCTAGTGGCCCTGCCTTCCAAGCCAGAGGTCGTGGGTTCGATTCCCACCCGGGGCCAATATTTGTGTGATGAACATAGATATTTGCTGTGTGTCTGGGTGTTAATTTTATCTATTTTATATTTAAGTATTTATTTAAAAACTAGCTGTTGCCCGCGACTTCGTCCGCGATTCGGTCGTTTTTCGTCATTCGTCGTTTAAAAAAAATACGTGACACTTTATTTTTGAATGTTCTTAATTGTCTCTTATAAAATTTAACTACATTAAAATTGAATACTCTGATAAGAAAATCTTAAAATCATCGAAAATCATAGACATCGAATATCTGAGGAAAACATGAATGAATGTGATTTAAATTCTACATTTCTTAGTAATTAAAATAATAATCTAAATTAAATGTAGATTAACAGTTTGAGCGCACCATTATAGAATATGTACCTAAGTAATAAATTACGTTAGTTTACATAGTAACTTTACTAAAAACACGATGACTTTCTTTCGCGCTCGGTACCACAAACTAAACATGTTTGTGGTACGTGGCCCGCGTCACTTTACCCCCCACGAGTTCCCCTCCGTTGCTATGCGAAAATACATTCGTCGCCCTACTGTAGGAAAAATTGTAATACTGCGGCCTGGGCGTTATAACACGCTCAGGGAATTCCTGAGTGCTGATAGACTTCCGTCTATCGGCATTTATACCAATTTTATATTAATATCACCATCTTGAGGAAAAGCTTCTAATGTCGATTTAAAACGCATATATACGGATTAACCTGATGAATTAACATGTTCTAAAATTGTGAAATGAGTTCAGTTTTAAATTCGAGAAATACTGATTTCTTGTATTCGATTATTCGTCGTAGTCGAATACAAAATATATTTAAAGAAACTTAGGTTGGCCTTCAGGCAAAAGGGATCCTATCAAATGATAAACTTGACCTTGTATCTTAAAAGTAAGAATGAAAGGAGCATCTAATAATTGTTGAGCACCAAAGGATCATTTAAAACGCAATACTATAAGAGCTAATATTGTCTAAGAACTGTTTAGATTGCACATGTTCCTCTAAAACTTAAAAGTAGTGATTTCAAAGGTTCCGGCGTATCTTCAAACGAAAGCCGACTCCTTACTCCACTTTAAAGCATTACAAAAAGAACATACTACGTTAATATCGCCTATACAGAAGATGATCTGTAATCAATTGTGAGGTTATAAGCAAACCCACTTTTATATTATTTTGTCGGACCACACCACCGAATTTGTAGATTGATCTTCTATGTTTACCTCTAAGTCATTAAGACTATGTCGAAATCTGTTTGCAATAAGACGGGCCTCTCGCTATTCGTCCGTTTAAAGAGACCAATAGTTTCAATTCTTAATCTTTCATTAAACAAACTTATTAATCGTTCTTGTCTCAAATAATGGTAATATTCGCGTCCCTACTCTAGTCATTGCTTATGCTCATGTTCATCTTCGAGAGATCGAATAATATTATGGTGCACCCTATTATTTGTCAAACGGTCTTCATATTGAGTAAAAGTTTCAGAATTCTCGAGATAAAATATGACGATCGTGATCAGCTGTGAGACGTAATTCCCTCTCAGTGAGGGTTTCGGTCTCACGGGATAGTACAATATGCCATTTGCGATCAGCATGTGAGACGTTATATATACCCTCAGTGAAGGTTTCGGTCTCACAGGATAGTACATGCCGTTCGCGGTCAGCTGTGAGCCGCAATTCTCGTTGTGAAGCGGTTTCAGGTTCGGCATAACACATGTTGTTTTCGGTCAATAGTAAGCCTCTTATCTCTAACGATCCTTGAGAACTCTTATTTCTCATTTTCTTAACTTTGCTCGAATTTCGATATATAAAGATTTTTTAGGTGGCACTGATGCGGGTGAATAAAAATTAAAACGGACTAAGAGTGTTATAATCTCAATCATCATCATCAATACATATAATAAAATTGTGGAAAAGTGATGTCTGTACAATTAAAATATGTATAAAAAAATTAGCAGGTGTTATTATTATCGAGAAATCGAGAGAAACCATTTTTTTCTCTTAAAAGCTCCCCCCCTCCCACTTCCCGAACTCCGATTGACCGTAATTTATTTCTCCTTACATTTTTATCATATCCTTTTCTAATGGGTTTCATCCTACTGCGATTTTTTTTTGTTTCAAAAATTATCTACCCTGGTGTATAGGTAAATTTTCCACATAAAATGTCCTTTAAATTATGTCGTATTATATTTTTAACCCCCGACGCAAAAAGACTGGTGTTATGTGTTTGACCGCTATGTATTTCTGTGTGTGTGTGTGTGTCTGTCTATGGCACCGTAGCTGGCTAACAGGTAAACCGAATTAGATGCGGTTTTTTTTTTTAGGCAGAATATTTTCCGACGCTGGTTCTTAGATAAAGTGTATCAAAATTGGTTCATCCACTTATTATACCTACATAGGGGTAAAAGTGGGAATGAAAAAAAATGAAAGTTATAATTTATTTTTAAAGATCGTCGGGAAGTTTATGAAATTATTTATTCCTTTTTCTATACACTTTTCTTCGTCTAAACGGTTTAGTTACGTGCTCTCTCTCTCTTCAGCCTTTAGTTACGTGCGTGAGACAGGAAAGATCTAATTTGGATTTGTTTCTGGATTTGATAAAAACTGAGTATCGATTAAGCTGATCAGTGGCTACTGGCTACACCATAGATTATTAAAAACATCCGTTTAAGAAAGGAAGGAAATAGAATTTGCTCCTCTCCCCCCCCCTGGTTCCTAAAAAATAATATGACATAATTTAAAAGAAATTTTACGTAGAATTAGTTAGGCATTTCTTTTTTGATTTTCGATATTATATACTAATCATAATTTTTAATTACAATATGTAGTAACTATTTGGTATAGGTTAGGCATTTCATTTCTTGATTTTCTTTAATAATTTGGTACGTAAGTTTTTTAGCTCAGTTTAGTAAGAAATTTTAATAACAATTCTTTTAATTATTTATGGTAGTACAACAGTACAGTATGGTTGTACGTATTTACTCAATAATTGTATGTTAAGTAGTAATTCAGCATGGGCGTAGCCACGGTGGGGCTGGGTGGGGCGCTTACCCTGGCTTTGATCTGGTAGGTACTAATTGTGAAGGTGAGTGGGCGTGGTCGTGGGATTGGGACTGAACGTGGCATATGGCGTGGGAGTGCGAGTGGGCGCGGGAGTGGGAGCATGAAAATAAAAATGATTTTTTATTGTTGCCCCACCCTGAGCCCATGGTCATAGGTCCCATAGTCACTATTCCACGCGAACGAAGTCGCGGGGACAGCTAGTAGACAAATATAATCAGAAAGCTTTGAACTCCTAAGCTCAACCATAAAAGATAGACATTTATGATGTCGGGAGATATTTTTTATATAATATGGAGAACATTTCTTTCATACTTGATTTCTGTATAGCTTTAACCATTAAGATACACGCATTAAGAACGCACACGCGACGAAAGCTTAAAAATGGAGTTGCTGCTCTGCTCACGAATATGAAAAATAATTGTACCAAGTTTCGTTTAAATCCGTCGAGTAGTTTTTGTTTCTATAACGGTTATACAGACAGACAGACGGACAAACATTTTTGACGTCGATGTCGATCTCTAATCACCTCGTGATAGTTATTTAGGAAATATATTTCATGTGCAGAATTGACCTCTACAGATTTAATATAAGTAGGTATACATATATTTAGATTCCAATTTCCATGTAACGTTAAATTCGACTATATAATAACTAACAGACAACGCAGGTTACTCTCGTTTCCGTAAGTTGAGGCGGCTACATATTCGGTCCTAATAACATGACTTTTTGTGAACGAAACGACAGCGCGGTTTAATTCGATGGCAACACCATCAGAAAAAAGGAAATATTTTTAACTTTGAAAAAATATTATGATTTACACTATTAATACTATTTTAACATTAACACAAAATATAAGACTGTGAGTGTGTAAAAATAAATCCAGCTAGTTTTACATCACACTTATGTTTATAATTAGGTATACGACATGAAAATATATTAATTACCAAGCAATAATCATACAGATAAATACTGAACAAAAGTATTAACAGTCAAAGTATATTTTTACTAACAACATGTAAATGATGAAGGAATAATAATTATCAACGAACTAACCTTTTTGTATTAGAGTCCCGCCTCGTGATCGAATTATTAAAACACGAAGATTTTTAAAAATGTAACCAATGAACACAATCAATATTAGATTAACTGTAATGGTGTCTAGTTTGACTTAAAATAATATACATCTACCCTCACTTTTAAAAATGTAGTATATTCACACGAATTATATAAGCGCACCTTATAGGGAAGGGAAGATTTATTATGGGTTAAAGAGTTAAATAAATAAATAACATAATTATATTTAAATTATTAATTTTTAACATTGTGTTCAGTAGTGTTAACATGTAAATTGATTTGATTTTTACGAAATCTCATAGATGGCGCTGAATCAAATTTGTCTTTATAGTACTAAGATTCATTAAACAGTTTCTCTGCCCAAATTACGTAAATGACGTAGTTTTTATAGTGTAAAGCTAGATAATAGCATGGCTTACTCAAAAACAACATTTAAACATGAGTCTTTAGATTGTACGCTGTCGTAGTTCACGGAATATGTAAGAAAAGTAAAGGTTCACAGCTCCTCCCCCGGAGGTGATAGCATGATAATATGTTTAAAAAAACCTCACACGACCTGTTAGTAATATTCATGCAAAATTTGAAGTCAATCTATGCAGTACTTTTCGAGATTAGCTCGGACAAACATACAGACAAACAGACAAACAGACAAACAGACAAACAGACAAAAATTCTAAAAACTATATTTTTGGCTTCTATATCGATTATAGATCATGGATTATGTATTCTTTTAAAAAAATATTCAATGTACAGTTTTGACTTTCCTACGATTTTATTATATGTATAGATTATATTTGTATGTTTATCAGCCATCTGGTTTCCATAACACAAGCGAAAGCTTAGTATGGGATCAGATCGTGCCGTGTGTGAAAAATTGTCCAGGAATATTCTTTTATTTATATAAATAGAATTATGATTGAAAAACTTCTTGGATATCTTATTTGTTTTTTCTAGATTTCATTGATCGTACTTCTGATAAGCACATGCATCTTACATCTCAACTTCCTATCAGGGGGTTTCTAAAACGAGTTTGACCCAGTTCTACACATTCCTTGATATTCTTAACTCCCATAATAAACATGTCATCAGATGCCTAGATTTCCATGCGTTGTGACATCCAATGCTAATTGGACCCTTCACCCTGTCTATATCGGGGCAGCAATAAAACCAATACTTTATTAATAAGACATGGAGCATGTAATTAGGTGAAAGTTGGTTATCTAAATGCTCCCGTTAGTGTCGTAGATGGACAAGATATGGGACAAGGGTCAATGGAACCCTAGAATTTTTGGAATTTGTATAGGAAATAGTTACGCAAACGTAACAAAACTCAAAAGTTTCGAGACATATAGGTGTGAGAGCAATTAGTTCATGTTATTTAAAATCTATATGGACGTGAGGAACACAGGATAAATTATGACATAGGAGTTTTTACAAGATTATTTTATGTATTTTTTATTCCAACTGCTAATTTTAAGTTTGCTCACAATATAGTACCCGGTTCCAATTGTATATTATTTGAGTAATAATGTTAAGTATACAATGTAGATACTATAGTAATGTAATACTTAGTAACTTAGTAACTTACATGATTGCGTTTTGAGTTTAAATAGGTAATGTATGTAATTTTTGTAATAAATATAAAATGTATACATATGAATGAATTGTCAAATATTAATTATAATAATGTGAATGAATAACAAATGAATTGATTTTAATAAAATAAAATTAAGAAAGACATGTAAAATGTATATAATCAATTATGTATTACCTTGCATGCCGTTGAATGACGGCTAAATATGCTGTAAATTGTAATAATGTATCTCAACACCTATGTATACCATGTTTACTTGCAAATAAACGATTTATTATTATTAAATTTGTGTACAGACAATAAAATAAAAGTTTATTAAACGTTAACAGTTTAAATTTAATTTCAATATTTATCATTCGCGAAACAAGGAAATAAATAAACAAGCGCACGTTTGTATTATAAATATTTCATTTATTTCAATGATACAATAAGTTAACCTATTTTATTGAATATTAGAATGTAATAGTCGTAGCTTTTATTTGATAAATTTGTTGCACGAAATACGAATACGAAATACATTATAACTGAATTTAATATATCAAACGTTCTTTTCATTGTAAACAGTAAAATTTTACCTAACATTATAGTTAACATGTTTGTTTTTATTTTGTTACAATACTTTACAATTTTAACTTTACCCAATTTACAATTTATACCTACCCAATTTTTTAATAAGAGTAACGTGAAAATAAGTTTATATTTAACAAAGTATTACAGATAAAGAGACATAATATTACGTAGTTGGACTAAATTATAATAATATCAAAAGTATTAGATATGCTTGAGACAATAAAAAAATTGTAAATATAATTATCTGTCCTACTAAAAACATGGTATATGTCCCATTCTGGTCCAGGAGTTTTAGGCGTAAATAATGAAACTTGAACACTGCACATATTCATAATATGACTCTACGAATAAGTTTTTAATGAATGTATTTACGAGCTATTAACGACTTGACTTAGTGTTATCTAGATCTAGACAGATAAGCCTCAGCTGCCGGCTGTGACAGTTGCATTGTTACAACAGCTTGCAAGCTAATTAAATTTTATTTGCGTATTTAATTTTGCTTGTTATTGTTTATGAATCAATTTCATTTGATTGTGTTCTTTGCTTTTGATTGCGCCAAAGGTTTTAGGATAATTTCAATTGACTAAATAAAGAAAGTGGTAAAGAGGTCATTCTGGATGGGTTAATAATGTATTTGAAATTTTTTGTAGTTTTAATGTAAGTTTCAAAATAAATTGTTTGTCTGAACGTCGCCGAGTAATGCACGGTAAGTGAAGGCGTCGGATCGTATGAAATGAAGAACAACATTTGATTAATGTTGTGCCCTAATTTAAAAATTTGTAGTTAAATACAAGCAACAAAAACCTAAAAACTCAATAAGTACCTAAAAGAAATGCGGAGCCATGAATAATTTTTATAATTACTTTTATCAAAGTCACAATTAATGTGCAAATTAAGAGCATATTATAATAATATTCGTAAACTAATCGTTTTTATCTAAAGATCGTGTCAAAGCTATGACGATGTAACTAGAAACCGATAAAGATAAACGTTCAAGTAGAATTCTATGTAAATAAGAGTATAATTGTGTGTTATTATTTGCATTTTTGGTTTAACACGTGACCAGGTCATGGCAAGAAGGGTCAAGAGACAAACTACGTATCTGTATAATACGGCTCTACTATCCTACTAATATTATAAATGCGAAAGTTTGTGAGTATGGACGGATGCTTGTTACTCTTTCACACAAATACTACTGAACCGATTACAATGAAATTTTGTATGTAGGTAGCTGAAAACCCAGAATAAGACATAGGCTAATTTTTATCCCGGAAATCCCACAGGAACGGGAACTAAGCGGGTTTTTCTTTGAAAACGGGGGCGAAATATTATTAATTTAAAATTTTAAAGATTGTGAAAATTCAATAGAGCATAAAATGACAAGACATAAGATACGGGTGACTTCTTAACTTTTCTCAACCGCGTTAATTATTTTTACTTCCTATTAATTTTAATTAGCCGTTAAGTAATCCCATTAGTGGGATTAATGGCGTATTTAATAATGGGCTTGTAAATTTATGTACGAACATCTATTCGAGTGTTAAAACTTACGTATCTTGTGATCCATCATTTATAATGCAGTAAATTCTAATGTATGAATATTCAAACATAATAAATATTTATAATGTTAAAAGTATTTTTATTTGATTATGAATGATATATGGTTTGAAGCTTTTAAAGTAAATGTTTTATGCAAGTAATTATTCAGTTATTTTGTACGTATCATTTACATTTAATTATTTATTTTTAAGCGGAGTTGTCTCAGTGCTTGACAAGCTTGTAAATATTACGTACCAATTATGATTTCGTCTGGAAGTCTAAAAGAGATCTCTACCTAGAGATAAGGCATTTCTACATATTTTAATTTTGTTTACGTTCTTTATATGTTCCAAGTTCAAACATCAATTTTGTGTACTATAAAATATTAAAGGTACTATAATATCTATTTAACGTAAATGATATCAACAATTCTTTCCAACTTATACTTAGATACTTTTGCTTCACTCACATAGATAATATTATTCACCTTAGAAACTACAACTCCATTTATTGTTACACCTCGTCTAGTTCGATACAATTAAATTCTAAGACCCATGCCATTGAACGAAAAATTGCATTTCATTTACCCACAACCCCAATAAAAATACTGCAAATTGGCACAATGTTAACGTATTTTCATTTAAGGTTTATTACCTAGGTCCCAGTAATGACCCTATTGTGTGAAACAAGCACTGGAACGAGCTAGGCAAAACAAGGCTTTGAAATTCATGGGAACTTCGTGAAGGTTAATTTTTGAACGCTCTTAACGTCATAATATTTTTTAGTTTAAGTAGACGGTAAAATTGAGACGGAGAAATTTGATTTTTTAAGTCCAATAGGTTCTCTGGTTCGCATCGGTTACATTTTATATTTTAACCAGATATATTTCAGATAAACATGCACAACTATTTTGGCACATTTTGAATAATTAGTTTGTTGTTTATTCTCTATTATTTTCCTGTTTTTAATGAGTTTAAAACTTTTTAGTTATTTCTGTATTAAATCTCATAATATCGATTGTGACTAGACATTTAGAATAGGAGAATAAGTCGATAAACATTAATAAATACTTTTGAAACGACTATGTTTTTTGCACATTTTTTCTATTCTTACATAATGTACATACATTTAAATTTAAGGTACGCAACATAACCAGTGACAAATAGCCGATATTAAGAATAATAGATCTCTCATCAAGAGCAGAATGTTACTTCATTATACACAAACATGCGCTAAAAACAACTTGTTAGTATAAACGACATCATATTTTTATTCGAACATTCTTTGATGTCGAGCCGATAGTCGCGACCTAGTCATGGTAAATGTTAGGACATAATTATTTTTAATTCTACGTGAGAATTTTAATAGCCATTTATTTTCAGGAATGACCTTTTATTTGGCGTGTCATCTTCTAAGGCGTAGACAATGTATTTTACTTAAAAAAAAAAAAAACATATATGCGGTACCATCATGAGAAAAAAGTATCTATGTATCTGCTCACGATATAGGTACATATTTTAAACTAACGATAAGAGCTGAAGAGAATTGAACAGACTATAATATTTCGTTGACTGTTGTATAAGATTACCAATCATTTCTCAATAAAAAGTTCTTGAACATCATCAAGTTTCAGTAACAATCCGAGAAGCTACGCTGGGCAACCTGGTTAATTGTAATACACACAATCTTTTCAAACACGCGTTTTAAAATCGAAACTGCATAACCCATTTAAAAATACAATTTTCCCTGCAGACGATCCCGACTCAGCCGCCATTTATCGTTACATTTCACATGTAAAAATGAAATTTATCAACAAGACCGGTGGTCGGTTTATTACGCTATTATAGTGTCTCGGAGTGTCGTCGCCAGACAAATAAATGGCTTCGTATTGCCACTCCAGTTACATAAACATTATAAATACTGTCTGCACTGTGGCTGCTCGGATTTTTCACGTATTTGCATCTTTTATTGCGTAGGTCAAGTGGATCGAGTGGGGACTATGTCGTCTAGAGAAATAGCTCTTGCGGATTCGTAAAAATAGTATAGGGAAAGAATATCAGCTACGAAATTATTGAACGGTAATAGTAATTCTATGCAGGAGAAATGGGTGTATTGTATAAGAATATTGCTAGATAGAGGCGTGCATTCTGCTCTGCTCTTTTCATAGAAATATAGCTTGAAATTATGTTTGTTTATTCATCACTAGGTACTCGTAGTTCCAAAAATTAATCGTACAGAATATATCATCACCTCACAATGTGTGACCTGTATTTATAATACAGAGTGACTTTATTTTGAAGTATTTTCCCCACAGCGTTTAAAATCGCACAAAAACACAAACATCAATTAATTGTTTTCAAGCGCCAGTGAAAAATCCGTGTACCTAATTACTAAAATAAACTGTTGCGACGGGTGATAACTGAATCCATATCTAAATAAACGGAGTAATAATGTTTTCAGCGTATACATAAAACGCCTCTTCGCCTAGACTCTTGAAAACTGATTATAAAGTACATAATTTACTTCTTTCACTGATAGATATGTCACTATAGAATACTAAATTATTCCTTGCTTTAGCGCGTTGTTATTCACGCGGCGAATTTGTTTCAGACATGATTCAAGTTTTAATAGCGTTGTAAATTGCATAATTTGATAATTCAAGTGCGTGTTAAATTACACAAATAAATCAATGCTGACTTTGAGTGTGGTTCAGGAGTGACATCGGAATAAATAGTCTCCTGAAAATATAGACTCTGTGGAATTTATAGCGGTTCATGAGCACTTTCATTAATGCTTTCTCTTCATTTAAACATATAAAAGGTTATTGCGTACATAATATGTAGTAAAAAGTTACAATTTAGATAAAGATATATATATACAGGGTTACTTGTAAAACACTAGCAACCTCGCAGGACAAGATAGCTAACATCATAAGTAACAACATTTGTTCTACGACTTTTGATAATTTGTTAGATTTTATTTTCATACAAAAATAAATATAAAATATTCATTTAATTTTCCGTTTGAATATTATAAACTCTACGCGCATCCCAAAAATTACGTAAACAAGAAGCGAACGAGAGGGGAAAGGAGGCGTCGCGTCGTCCTTTCGATAATGAATAGAACATAGACTTACAAATGTTAGGAGAGTACAATAAAAACTTAAAAAAATCATTTAAAAATAATGTATTGCGTTATGCCAAAAGTCGTAGAACAAATGTTGTTACTTATGATGTTAAATGACCTAATAATCGAGGACATGTTCAAAATATCCATTATCCGAAAATAGCCTTTATTAGTGAGGAAAAATGTGTTTCACTGAACCCCTTGTAATTATTCACTTCAACATGTAGACCGCGCTTCACATAAATCGCCTGTTCCACTGAATTTACCATTTAATTGCAATATATTATGTTTGGTATCCAATTCTGAAATAATGTCGAAAAGAGCAGTAAGTTATATATAATCTTTACTAATATTATAAAGCAGAAGAGTTTGTTTGTTTGTTTGTTTGATTGATTCTCAAGAACTTTGATTGAATCTCAAGAACTACTCCGATTTAAAAAATTATTTCAGTGTTTGATAGCCCATTTATCGTGGAAGGCTATAAGGCTAGATATCATCACGCTAAGACCAACAGAAGCGGAGGCACGCGGGTGAAACCGCGGAACGAAGCTAGTAATAAGTATATACCCCAGTCCCCAGACTCTATGAGTTGTAGAGTATGTTATCTATAATTTTTATTTTTGATAATTATTATTTCAATCATCGCAATATCACGTTAGACTTAAATAAAATCGATGTAGTACATAATATCATAATAATATAATTAAAATTGATCACAATTCTTCAACTGCAATATATAAGATAACTTTCCGTTAATATTTTATACAGTTAAAACAGAATTACACGGTCACTTACGGGTTTTAAATTCATTTTTACGATTCATTCGTAACCAACATAATACTGTTAATTTGGCATCTCTTCAACGTCAGTTTAACGCGTGTTTTGACATAAATGCGCTGAGTTAAATTAACTTTTGACTTATTGTTGAAGTAATTAGGAATGATGGCTTTTAAACCGCTCTCGAGGTGTAATGAAGATACCGCCATAAGTTCGCTTCGTTATTTAACGATAGTGTACTATGTCTTTTTGTTAATAATATATTTTAAGATTATTATAGGTTTATGTGTGGCCTATCTTCAAATAGGTTTAGCTCATGTTTTGCTATATTTAAAAAAAATGCAAACTACAAGCTATTTGTAAATCTATGTTATTTTGATACACTATAAGAGTTGGAGCTTTCTTTAAATTACCAGTACATACAATAATATAAGACTGTCCCGGAAAATATACATTTTTAGAATTGTTACGTTTTCGGGGCAGCCAGAACATACAGTGTAGGTATACTTAACAGTATTATGCAGATTGTGAAAAAAGAGGAAAACGCATTTGGATTAATTGTATTATCATTTCTACAATTAGACCGTAGACAAACACAGAAAGACAGAAAGTGATGTTTAATTATCTGTGACATTAAATATCTGCCAATGGTGTCGGGTCATTTTCTTTATAATATTACCTTGGCTATGATTTAGGTCAGATGTTAAGGGTTTATGACAGTCTATAAATAATGCTCGTTATGTTTACGATAGTACCTATAATAAGGAAATTTTCGAAATTGTCACTTCATTCGCTTTCTCTTTGCATAACACTATCTTTTCAATTTCAGATATTATGGCAATAATTTGATTATTTCGTAACAGTTCACATAACAGATGAAATCGTAAATAATACCTCATGAGTACATATTAATAAAAATAACATAGTATTCTCATAGCGTTTCCGTATTATTGTAAAGTTTAGTACGCAAGGATTTTCTCTATAAATAAATCCTTCCTAAGACCTTCTTTGAACACTATCCTGTACTAGGAAATTATTTTAATATGTAATGTCAATATTATCTGAATCCAGTTAAACGTAACACCGTTCATGCTTTCTTCGAACTTAGTTTTTCGCAAAGATTAATAAATTAGAATTACAGATGCGTAACAACGTTTTTTTATGCTTGAGGAATGGGTCTGCATTCTTCCTTGTTTCCAGAAACAAATATAATATAACCTATTACCTATAGTTGTAATAAATACTGAACACAAAGGTATTAGGGATATCTAGTATTATACCACTTAGACACATTTGAACTAAATTTCCTAATTCATATAGTATTATTTTAATTGTTGTGGGTGGTCACTGGTCATTCCCCGTGACATTGTTATTATATTGATATAATAATCACAAATGAGTACATTATTGTAAGCTTAAAAAGTTTTTTAGCGTTTTATGATACATTTTTACACTTATACCGTACTTGAAGCTGAAGAAAAAGATATAACTGGCTATGAAACTCTACAAGAAGTATAGATATTTGGATGTCATATCTCTACGTTAGTCTATGGTAAAATACCCGCAGACACGCCGGATCCATCCATATATCAATCGGACGCAATCCACCGACATTTATTTACACCATGTATTTACAGCGCTATTTTAGGAGTAAATCTGTACACGTTTTGGGATGTTGTTAACAGATACGAGAGGTGTTTTTATACGGCTTCTATCTGCCAATATTGGGTTCGATCTGAGGGAGTTATAGACTGAATATGAAGATAGTTCCGTGTGATTCTAACGAAGAGATTTAGGACAAAGATGAGACAGGGTAGAGAACTAGCTCTTTATACGAATTAAATATTGTTGAGGTGTCGTTGAGTCTTAATTTGTTTTAAAAGGTCAATACACAGAATACACTGTGTGATAAATACATAAAAATATAAATGAATAAGTATGTTTTTCATGAGTTATCTCACCTCTACGTAAGCAGACTCATTCTTGAAAGTTATTTTGTTTCCTACTTTGGGGCGATGTGTAAAATAAATAATAAGTAGGTATTTATTTAGGTAAGTATAACGTAGGTATATATTTTAATTATAGTGTTTACAAATTATTTTGTGATGCAATATTCAGTTTGAATTTTACTTCCAGCCCACGTGGATTAATCTGCTTAAAATAAAACAAACATTTGTTCAAATTAAAACAAACTCAAACACTGGCGGTTAACCGAATTTAGCAACAATTCTATTTTTACCAATCCCCTTATTTTACGATATTTACTTTTCCCATCAAATGCTGCGAAATATGCAGCCATGTACCAGGCTGTCAGAGAACGCCAAGAGATCAAAAGAAGCCCAAGTATTAAGTCCGTAGTTCCTTGTTTATGTTTTGCAATGTGTTCAGGGAATTGTGTGAGTGTGGAATTTGTTTGTATATTAAGTCAATCTTTGTTATGCTTTGTAATATTTGCAATGTAGGATAAAGCAAAGATTTATTATAGTTTTATGGAGTGCTGGTGGTCGGATAAAGTTTAATGTTTCAATTCTTTCAATGATTCTTAGGTTACCGTCATTTTGTGGTTAAACGATTAGTGAAAAAGTATATGAAAGTTACATTATTTTATACGTTAGCAGTCTACATTATTTAGGCCGGTACCGCCGAAAACGCTACGTCCCGCAATTTTTAAATCTGTAATATCTTCGAAAATATTCACTTAAATCATACGGTGTAAAGGGCCATATAGATCTATATTAAATGAACAATGTATTCAAGGTATTTAATTCGTTAAGGATTAATGCTGTATTGGTGAAAATCGCATCGATTTTAGCTATTATTTGTCGTAAAAAGTAAATGACAAAAAAATGTTATTGTGGGTTATCCATAAGAGATAGACATATGTCTATGGTATATACCATCGCGGACTTTTCTGTGGCCTTTTCAATGTGTATAATACTTAGTACATTATTTTGATAAAACTCGTAGGGTTCAGCCTGCGTTTGCAATATAAGCGGAAAAAATGTAATTTTTTACGACATTACATTAGAAACCTCAAAAATAACAGTACTTCTCCACTATTTAATGGATGTTATTATACATATAAACCTTCCTCTTGAATCACTCTATCTATTAAAAAAAACCGCATC
>CAJQZN010043358.1:21534-45268 GCA_907164685.1 Colias eurytheme | reverse complement strand
ACATAGGGACAGGGAAAGCGACTTTGTTTTATACTATGTAGTGATAATTCTCGTGTCACAATGTTAGTCTGCATACTCCTCCGAAACGGGTGGACCGATTCTCATGAAATTTTCTGTGCATATCAGGTAAGTCTGAGAATCGGCCAACATCTATTTTTCATATGTACCACGGGCGAAGCCGGGGCGGACCGCTAGTATTGATATAATAATTACAAATGAGTAAATTATTGTAAGCTTAAAAAGTTTTTTAGCGTTTTATGATACATTTTTACACTTATACCGTACTTGAAGCTGAAGAAAAAGATATAACTGGCTATGAAACTCTACAAGAAGTATAGATATTTGGATGTCATATCTCTACGTTAGTCTATGGTAAAATACCCGTTAACCGAATTTAGCAACAATTCTATTTTTACCAATCCCCTTATTTTACGATATTTACTTTTCCCATCAAATGCTGCGAAATATGCAGCCATGTACCAGGCTGTCAGAGAACGCCAAGAGATCAAAAGAAGCCCAAGTATTAAGTCCGTAGTTCCTTGTTTATGTTTTGCAATGTGTTCAGGGAATTGTGTGAGTGTGGAATTTGTTTGTATATTAAGTCAATCTTTGTTATGCTTTGTAATATTTGCAATGTAGGATAAAGCAAAGATTTATTATAGTTTTATGGAGTGCTGGTGGTCGGATAAAGTTTAATGTTTCAATTCTTTCAATGATTCTTGGGTTACCGTCATTTTGTGGTTAAACGATTAGTGAAAAAGTATATGAAAGTTACATTATTTTATACGTTAGCAGTCTACATTATTTAGTTCTTGACTGATATGATCGCTTGGGGAAAAAGGGGAGGAGGAAGAAATAGCATCATCACTACGACGAATCCAGATTCGTATTAGTCCCGTTAAATTATTATAGTATACCTACTACTCGAAGAAAAATAATGACTCATAGATATTGCCTAACCTAATACAATACTTGAAAACCTAAAAATCGTAGTAACCATTTCTTATAAATTACAAACAACTACTGAAACTGTACCTGTATTGGCTGCCTGGAAGAGATGGCTACTAAAGCCATAAGGCCGCCATTTGTACATGTCTCTCTTTTGTATATGTAGGTATAATATCTTTTTCCTATTTGCAATGGTGTACAATAAAGCGTTTTTATTCATTCATTTATTCATATCTATGGTGCCTTTTAATACCAATAATATTAGAAGAATTATGTTTAAATTTAAACCACAAAGACATAAACATAAAGGCCAAGAATGCTCTTTCTGCTAATGAAAGCGACGAAGATGAAGCTATTCCAACAGTAATCATCAATATTACCATGGATTTAGAAACTCATATCGAACCATTGTTTACTTTAACTATTTTTAGCGTTTCTATCCACACACGGACAAACATAGACACCATTAAATCAAACATTGAGACATGAGAGGATCGAGATCAAATTGATTAAGAGTTTCAAGTCAATAACCATTATAACTACTTTTACAGGCCATTTTGAACCTAACTACTTTGTAATAAGGACGTTTAAAAACGTTTATCGCGAGGTGCGAATTACTATTTCATAATATTTGTATTTCAAATACCAGTAGGCTTTCGTAGTCGATTTGTACTTATATTTTATTAAGTAAATTAATAAAAGGTAATTTTAGCATACAGTTTGCAAGGTCTGCTAGATAAGTATAATATAGCAACTAATGCTATGAATCAATTCCATAATACTCGGGTACCATCATAAGGAAGGTACCCGGTCCTTTGGAAGGCTTACGTGGGGACACGGATCCAACACGCAGAGGCCCTTTCGAGAAGGAACTTTACTGTGTTGTGGGACACCAGCCGCAGCCTGCCCATGACTGCACTATAGAGATACAGCCCTGGGCTGTCCGCGGCCGATGTAGGACTATTGCAAGATAAGGAAACAAAATAAACTGGGCTATGGAATGGGATGTTAATGGACCGGACTATGAATCAATTATTATTAGTCTTCATCTGAAATAACAACAATTTTTAGGACCTACAGCTTATTAGCTAATCGCATTGAATGAACTTCATCTCTATGTTTCTAATGTATTGGTAGATTAATTTTGTAAAGCAGGATGGTCAAGATGTAGAGATTTTACATATTTTAATTCAAATGATGCAGGAATATGCGGGATTGCCTTCATACAAAATGACTTCCTGCAGCTTTATACCAACCTAGACCTATGGTAAATGGTAAATGTTAAAAAACTTGAGCGATGTCAAGGGACATCCGGATGGAACGAAGTGTTAAGTTAGAGAGAGACAGACAGAGAACCACGCGCACGCCGCACGGCTAACTACTCTAGCAAAAAGTGTCGTGACAATTTTTCGTAAGAATTTTTTTCCGTCTAGCCCCCTTTCACAACGCGCGATAAGGAACTTCGTTCCAAAATATGTAATGACGATTCAAAAGTGCTTCTAGAAGAAGTCTAATTAAATAAATACATGTTTGAGTTTGAGACACAGTCTATGTAGAGGAAATAGCCCAACTATGTAGTTATTTATTTCCCATTCAATGTTGCAGTTCCAGAAATCATACAGATGGTCATTAGAATGAATGACACAATAGTACTTAGTATAATATCATTACAGCTGCTATATTTACATTAAACACTATTTGATTTAACGATAAGCGTAAGTAGTGTGCTTAATTTCGCTACCACGAATTTGTTTGCAGAGATTTTGGTGTTTACACACTGTGCTTTGTGATAATCGATATTTATATGTCCTTTATAAGTTTGCTAGTATTCATTTAGGTTAAAAATTCGAGAAAAAGTATTTTCGTCTCTTTGTAGAGCTTGATGGCATAATTAATTTATCATATATATAGCCATTCATTTTCAATAGAAATCACCATAACTAAACAGAAACTTTGAATACTTTTTTAATAAAAGTAAGTATCAAATTGATTGTGAATTCATAAAAAAATGAACTTTATGAAAAGAGACAGAGTCATAGAGATTCGACATTTCGTAATCTTTTTCTAATATTGTATCTTAGAAACCCCTATATCGAACATAACAGTGAGTAAACTTAGAATACAGCATATCAAATTACTTACAATAATTGATTAAAATGACTCACTCAACGGAGTAATTTTGGGTCAATTTAAAGTGGTCTAACTTTGACACAGTCTAAAATTTATCGTAGTCCAATTAAGTTGGGAATAGGTATCAATATTCGTGTCTATATTGCCTTGAGGGATACATGACTCTACCTGAATTATTACATGTCTACATGTTGATTTACTAAGTACCTATAATTAATGATATTTTCTATCAATTATTTATTTGTGATCTAGTAATAGTATCTACTTTACACTAGACTGTTTTTTATTAACTATATATTTTGACATAAAACTGCCCAAGATTTCAAGTTACATATTTGTGAGAAACAAAATTCCGAAAAGAATCGGGTGTCTCTCCATCTTTCTATTAAGTATCTGTATATACTAGTATACACATAATAATATAAATGAGCTCTTGAGTAAAAGGATCCTCTAAATTAGGTTATTGGTACAAACACATTAGCGTAGTCTGAAAACCACAGCGTCTTATCTGGGAGCTGTCAAATTGGGTGGGCGAAATGTTCTACTTTCAAATAAACCGCCATATTTATTTGACATTCCGTTGACACATGTCAGATTCTGCAATATTGGCGGGATTAAGAACCTTGTTTATTAACAGATGATAAAATTATATAAAATGTTACCAGTTTAGAATAGTAATCAAAAATAATCCGCTAAAATATGGCTTGTAAATATTACTATACATATTTAATAGAATGTAGGTACGTAGCGTTTGGCAATGTTCATATTTAAATAAATTGTAGTGTAGTTATTATAAGTTTCAAAATCAATTAACGATATTAAAATATTAGGCCATATTATTTCATCAAATCCAGCTTCAAAAATTCATTCTTTTTCATCTGATCATACGATTTAGAATCGATATTTTGCTTGGCGACTAAAAGGATACTAAGCAATCCTCCTTTGCCTTCGAATTTGCTTTCAACCTGCCAATAAATCTTAATATTCTTGAATGGAACAGGAAATATCCATTTTATCATCGATTTGCGTCGTAATCGATACGAAATCGATATACAATCGCAATTCGCACTCGATACACGTTTGAACGATTTGCGAAAGCTATTTAATTCGCTCCATCCCGTTGTAAAGTAACTGGAATGACAAATGGGAAAGGAAAGAGTACATTTAAGGAGCGATTTGTATGAATACCACCTTTTAAATGAGCCAATAATGTGATTGTTTAAAATGAAGTCGACGCGCGTGTGCCGTGACAAAGTTACGTGTGTAACTGATTAGAGAAAGTATTCAAAATTAGACTTTATTACAATCGAAATAGAGTTGGCGATTCATTTTGCAGTGAGGTGAATGGGCGCTTTATGTTTGTATTAGGGAAGGTGGCGCCACTGTGCTATAGATTGCGCGACACGGACATCGATTGAAGTGTTATGGAATGCACAATGTGTGAGTAAAAAACTAGTGTACAGCATTAGTTACTGTAGTAGTTTCTTTCTTTAAATATCAATTGCAGTATAATGCATATTATACTTAAACCTGATTGTCTTCGCACCCGTTAATATAGTGCAAATATTATAAAGATAGAGTTAATTGTCTCTACCAGGGTTTTTTTGTTATTCACTCAATTCACAATTTATTATTTTTTACAGCTTAAAAATTAAAATATACAATCGAAATTAAGTTAAATGCATCATGTTATGTCATGAGCAACAAAAAATTGTTTTAGAGAGTCTTAATAGATAAATTTACAATTATTAAATCGGATATAGAGTACTTTTTATTGGTCTGTCATTTATAACATTTTCACAGATTCGTAGTGGCCACTTGTGTATAACTTCCATCCTATAATCTTATAACTATATCTTTGTGTCATGCATTATCTCAAATTATTATTACGATTGAGTAAAAAAAAACCGTATGTAAAAGACATATTTTGCACTGAAAGAGTTCACTTCAGCGGTGCGACCATTTCACCCTCATCTTCCATCAATTTTGCACATTACGTGTAAAATTGTCACAATTTACACGTTCTAATCATACACCAATTAATTAAACCCTTTTTTTATTATCTCACCGGAAGTGTGCAATAAAGATGTTTATCAGTCCGACGAGGCGTGACATTTGTACAAGCGATCTTATACGCTGAATATAGCCCCAACTATGTTGTTGCTAATTATATGTACATTATTTGTTAAACCATTCATCTAATGGACTGATGGATTTAAATTTATTGGCATATTTTTCTGGTTAAATTTAATGTTAGAGTTGAATATATTTTAGTACTAGCGGTCCGCCCCGGCTTCGCCCGTGGTACATGTTTACGTTTTTTTTTCATAAGAACCATCCTCGTACTTCAAGGAATAGATTCCGCAGCGCACGCGATGACAGAATTTTTAGTCTGTACAAAATAATAATTTCCGCTGCGTTAGCTTAGTCATAACATATCGACCATAATATCGACACACTTCCCGAGTAACTGGCCTTCTTATGGCATAATGTTATGGGCCTACTGACTTAACATATACATAAATAAGTCTTCAGTTATTTTAATTATCACGATATTTCCACTGTATTATGACATTGAAGTAAATATTACATAAGCAAAAACTGCTCTGAAAACAGAACTGCAAATTGACCTCGTGCTTTCAGGTATACCATTTCATAAATAAATATGTAAATGTAACGATTTTATCATATAAATAGGTATTATGTGTAGGTAATTGCGATATGTAGAAGGAATAGTCGTACATACGTGATGACCCATTTTAAGCAGTTTTAAATTTAATATGTATTAGCAAAGAACTTGTACTTGTGCTATTCAGTACTTTATGCCCTATTAAACTTTATATTCCTTCATTTATACACATGGTGAAAATAAATAAATCCAAAATAATGAAGACGTGTGTAGTGTGTACCTCTGACATGGTGGTCTACAGTTGCATACCTATCGCGGGCCCCGACGCCGTCTAGACGGTACACTTTATTGCAAACGCGTGCATTTACATACAAATATTTATTATTTTTATACATATTTATTAGCAGCAGATCGATTTATTTGTCAGTGACGAGAATGTGGATTAATTATTTATGGCAATCGTGTCACGATCTTATTTATCCGGCAAGCGCTTTTTGCATTCGGATGTTTTAAGTTTTAAGGTTAGGTTATGTGATAGAATTTTTGTTCAAACATTGATTCTCTTAAATTTTTCTTACAGACATTTTATTTCAGATTGTTATAGCCACTGGTATTTTCATTGAAGTACATTAATATTAATAAGTGAGTAATAAGTTTTTTCTTAATTTGATTGTAATCGATTTCACATTGTTTCTTTTTTGTCTTTTTCAGGATCCTCCAAGCTGAAATGAAAGAACGAATATTGAGTAAGTAGTATTGAGGACAGGACAGAAGAAAGTGAAAATAAAAGGAGATGTTTTTAGAATGATTAAATAATTTTCCAGTTCAGAAGATTTACTTTTACATAATTAAACGTTACTTAAATGTACATTCAATAGGAAAAAATGGTTATCTGTAAAGTCGGTTTACTGACGATAGTTGAACGTGACAACGTCCGATTGTGCTTCTTTGTCGCTCGTTCCGCGCTCTGGCTTGCACTTCAAGCCTTTACATGGAACGCCTCAGAGCGAGGTAACGCCGCATGAGTCATGTTTTTTCGTGCGTGCAACCGGCTTTATCGAATTATAAGACGTTGTCACGTCAATAAGTCTAACTTAGCTTCATATCATGTTTTCTTTCAAGCATAAAGAATAAATCCATGAAAAAAGAATCAATAGGTAATTCTTTGTATTAAAATTCTCGAGACTGTAACAATCGATGACTTCTTCTGGAATTCAATATAACCAAAGTGTATCCCAAATTATTCTATTTCCACTTCAACACAAAAGCAAAAGTGTGACGTAAGCAAGAAAAATGTAAGATTTACAGCTCAATAAATTAAAGTTAAGTAATGTTTTGGTAAATATTTGACAGAGTTAAATGGATTACAGATTGAACTGTCTCTCAGATGACTTCTCATAAATTATAGCTTATATATATAATTTTTATATATTTAGTAAACCGCAAAATTAGCATAGAATATATTATTATAATTATCTATACTAATATTATAAAGCTGAAGAGTTTGTTTGTTTGAACGCACTATTCTCGGGAACTACTGGTCCGATTTGAAAAATTCTTTCGGTGTTAGATAGCCCATTTATCGAGGAAGGTTATAGGCTATATTTCATCACGCTACGGGCAACAGGAGTGGAGCCACGGGGGTGAAACCGCGCGGAGCAGCTAGTTTTAAATATAAGTTAACGGGTAAAACAATAATTTCGATAAATAGTAAGGAATAGAAAGATGCCATGGAAATAATAACTTAAAATAAATTTTGGATTGAAATAACGCCTACAATAATTTAATCACGTCTTTGTACAGCTAAGATAAAATCCTATTATATTTTGATATTCTACTTATAGTCTATACCCGAATTTTGTAGTAGAAAAGAAATAGTGTTATTTTACCCAAAAATTTGCAGTGGCCAAGATTCCGTGCCGGTGAGTGTATTTTGATACTCTACTTATAGTCTATAATACCCTTTAATATGATTTATGAATATAAATACACATTAGATACTTGTAAAAGTTTATATCAGTAAATGAAATTGACTATATAAGTATTTTACATTGGTTTTCATTAAACGTTGGGTAAAAAATATATTTCTTTTAGTATAATATTAATGATTACAATTAGCTGTGTTTCCAATGCTAATATTGTAGTGGAATCTGATTTAAACGGTAGTTTTTAATAAGAATTAACATTCCGCGCCTGGCTTTGTGTCAGATCAGAAGTAAGTTATAACTATGGTCCCATTTGTAGGGTGACTATGCTTTTTGTAAAAGGCGTACTATGGTTTGGAATATAAATGGATGACTAAACAATGAATGGTGTGAGAGTGAAGTTGATTGACTTATTTTGTTACTTATTTAAATACGTTAAAAGTTAAAAGTAATAAACATATATTTTTTTTCGTCTAATTAACATATCATATTAATAAACTAAAGATATACTAAGAAAAGGAGTAAAAAGTTATGAAAGAAACAAATTAATTTTTACTAAAATTTCCGTAATCTGAACTAGGTAGTAGGTACTGTGCTGCAGATATACTAAGGAATTGCGAAGCTTTTTTATGTATGCATTTACAGAACTATACCAGATAATTATCTTTACTAGTTTCCTTAATGCTTGAAGACGTGCAATATTTTTAATACATGTAGATAGGTTTGTGACCAATTATGGAACAAGGACAGATTGTGACACAGGTACCTATGTGATAAGAACTTGCAAGAATATCTACCTAATTAACTTAGTATTCTGATATAATCTAACTTCTACAAAGATAAACTTCACATATTACGATATAACATGGAAATATGCAATTGCAACGTAATTTCCAAATAGTATGGCAAACAATAATATTAATATTGTTAAATAGTTACAAGTGTCTTTTAAAATCATATATGATAGCCACCCTCTAAACACCAAAAGCATTCTTCGAACATTCGTTAACTTTACGAGATATTTACCGCACGCCACACAGACATGATCAAGATTTTTCATCAAGCTTTATACAAAAGTCGATTATTTCTCTCCAAACTATTATCAATCTTATTACCAATTGATTAGAGTCCAAAATTCAAAACAAAATTATAAGAATTGTGTCAAAGGATCAATATTGTTACGGTGTCCACAATTTGATGGTGTTGACGGACTTAATGACAATGGTTTTATTTTCGGTTTAATTAGCCGCTGTTTTAAGATTCTTTTGTTTATATTGAGGAAGTGGGTTCGATGAACGAAAATGGCATAGGTTTTTATATTCATTGCGTTTGTGGCTTGTTTATTTTTCTAATTTATTCTGGGATAAACTATATCATTATTAAATGACACAGGGTCCTCTACTACATTGGTTAATTACGGTAAAAGTGAAAATTTCCTACTAGAAAAATGATAATTGAACAAAACTATGAAAACTATTTCACCACTAATGATAAAATGTCGTACGCTATGAACGATATTCATTTAGTTATCTCTACATTTCATTTTAAAATGTAACCTATATCAAGAAAATTATAAAATCGATAGTTTATTATTAGCGAGTATTTAATTATACACATAATTTCCTTTGAAACGATCCTTGGCCATAATCTTACCACACATAATACGATCTTACTAATATTAGTCGGTAAAGGTATTTATTTTAGAAGATATTATTAAGATAATATATTATCTCGCATGTTTATCGCTACGTGGGCGGCTGTTTGCCAATTTCGGTTATAATTTTTATTTAAATTTAGTGTTTGAGATATAATGTGTGGCTAAATCGGTCTGAATTTGGTTTAGTAGATATTCGATTAGGGAACGCTAAGTGTAGGTAGCAACGGAGTTTAGGGGCTAATATTTATAATATATATATATATATATATATATCTATCTCTTATTTCAAAGTTTTCATAAATAAAGAAAATTAATTTGCGTAAATTTTGCCCAAAGGACATAAACTACGAACGGATGAATCAAATAAGATTTTCTGTTCGTTATTGACAGGAAATTTTATCTAAAATAAGAAAATTAAAATAAATAGAGCTGAAAATTTCAATCAAATATCTTCAATATGCATAGCTGTGGATAGAGCCATATACATAGGTATAAAAACTTGTTGGATATAAACAATAAGATTATCCTGGTATTTGTATTGTGGAGTTCTTATTATTTCTCTCATAATATAGTAAGGAGGGCTTGTTAAGAAAGAGTACATTCAGTAAAACTCGTCTTTTAAATCCAATGCATTACGTCGTTAGTTTGATAATATCTTAATATGTATATATAAATCTCGTGTCACAATGTTTGCCCTCAATGGACTCCTAAACCACATAACCGATTATAATAAAATTTGCACACCATGTGCAGTTCGATCCAACTTGAGAGATACATGTAGGTACCACGGGCGAAGCCGGGGCGGACCGCTCGTTGTTGTTGCATTAAATTGGAAGCATTATTTAGGTGCAGACTTAATAATATTGCTGGACTATTGAATTTGAAACTAGTCCATCTATTACAATTAAATTTAAATATAATATTGTTATATATAGATAGCGTAAATTAGTTCTGACTTAAATAAAGCGTGTACCTTCTGTAAATAATTATTACAAAAACTATACGGAACCTTTGTATTTTATTTCTTTAGGAAAAAGTTTAAAATATAATTAATAAATATTTAAATAAGGATGCGATCTTAGAACAGATAATTTTTTAAATTATGTTTATTGATAAATCGCGTGATGAAAGAACTAATTTAAAATACGGCGGAGAAAATATATTATGGACACAATCATAAATTAAAATAGAAATTAAAAAAAAATATTTTGCGAAACGAAATATGTCTAGTTTAGTAATGCAAATATATTTTATGTAGAAGTCGTTAATAACCGATTGTTCCAAAAATACCGGAGATTAGATTTTTTATCTTATTATCTGAAAATTTTCACTACCATATCTGTAACAAGAGCAAGATTGAAAACTCTTGCCTATTAAAAAAAAAAACATTTTATGAATGTTGCATGCCGCATAATATCTTACTTGTTACTTGTATAGATAATTAATGTACAACAGGAAACATTTTTTATTTTATCAAATCCAGGCCTTAGCCCGCGTAAACGACATTATAATAACATAAATTATCTGTATAAACTTTTATTTGACATTTAAATAAAATAGTAATGGAGTGAACGAACAGGTGCACTGTGGAATTCCTGCATAATGAGGGTTTATCTGATACATATATTTGCATTTTGGGCCGAATTTAAATGAATGGATGTTATGCCATTTGATACATTGCTTCGTTTATTCGATAAACTGTTGAAGGCAGTAAATGTTATTAGTTGCTGGATTTTAAAATTCAACAATAACCTATATTTCCCATTATTTTTTAACTCAAAACATTCATTTAACTTGACATCTTTTAAAAAAGAGAGATTATTTAACATCGGTTCGGAACTCTAATAAAAATGTTACAGAATTTCACAATTGAAAATCCACAAATCGATCAGATTTATATAGTATTAGAGGTCCGCCCCGGCTTCGCCCGTGGTACATATTTCGCAATAAAAGGTAGCCTATGTCCTTTCTCGGGTATTAAAATATCTCCATACCAAATTTCATGCAAATTGGTTCAGTAGTTTAGGCGTGAATGAGTAACAGACAGACAGACAGAGTTCTTTTCGCATTTATAATATTAGTATGGATTGCATTGTAATATTTTATGTCCATTATTATGGCCTCCTAGTTTTTATGCGTAGTATACGCAAGCTCTAGCAATAGCAATATATAAACAGGCTCGTAGGTATATAGTTACTTTCCATAAAGAAAAGTGGGAGCATTTAAACGGAATTCAATGTCTCCTTTGTAATTATCATCCCGGAAGTTTCTTGAGATAGTGGGAGGTATTTATTACATGATGGTATTCATAACATTATTTAACTTTTTCTATCAAATGCCTTATGAAAGCGTTTAATAATTAGGTGCAATACATCATAAATGTGAGGTGCCTTATATAATTATAAAGTATCTCACAGTGTCATTTTTAATACAGCGAAGTAAAATCCATATATCAAATCAGTTTAATCTCAAACAACACATATTTAGTTCCGATCCCATCAAAAAAATAAACGCCAAAAGAAACCAACAAAATTCCCTGAACGTTTAACAAACAACCTCCGATCGTTACACACTCATAAATTCGAAATTATCGATCCCAATTGAGATATCACAATTTTAGGCAATAAAACTTCTGTAACAACATCAACCTTATTTCTATCGGAACTAAGACCATTTTCTCGTAGCCATTATGCAAATTGCTCATCAAATCCTTTATTATTTGCCGATCAGTTGTAACAAAGTTGAAATCGACTCTTTTCTTTTATTGTTACGCTTCAAATTGGTTTGTTATTGGCGTTTTATATTTTGTAGAGGCTGTTATAATTGGCTATTAAACGTACGACTACAATATTATAATGCTGCAGAAATTTATTCATTTAGTGTAAAGCAGTTTGTTTAGTGACATAATGTAAATTTTCCATTGACTGCTAGTATTTTGTAAATTCAAAACACTATATTACAACTATAACATGTGAGGGTTATGAAGTATTTTAATAATTCAAAAGTAGTCAAATAAATTTAGAAAACATCGTGGTACGTGATGAATTTTATGAAGAGGGAGAAACTACAATGAATCAAACTTCAATTCAATTCAACCTGATCCTGATAAACTTGTATTGTTGTCGAATTACAAATGTCTCTATAAATACCGTAGAGTTAGATTTTTAGACGTCCATGTTCTTTCGAGCTCGTACGAAGACTTACAAATTAGGACAATGCAGGATGTGTGAGGCGGGTTCGCGCGTGATCACAACGAATCGTAAGTGGAGGTCCCAATAGTTAGCTGCACTGCCCTCGGGGGCTGAGGGTTGAACGTACGATTTTTTGCTTTTAGCTGCAACGGGTTTATTTCGAACATTTTGAAGGCCTGTGCATTTCCGCAAGGTTTGTGTGGAACTTTTGATAGGTTTTCTTGCATTGAAATTCACTTAAATACAGAATACAATTTCAGTAAACTAACGCAGAGCGATATATTATACGCATTTTAGATTGTTCCCTAAGTTTATGGCGATATCGTTGTTTTCGTACTTACGAAAGTTTTTTTTTTTAATAATTAATTATTTAATCTTTCATTGCAATAACTACTTATGGTGGAAGCTACATGAGTCATTAAAATTATTAAGAAAGTGGAATTGTTACGGGAGAAACCGCAGATTTTTTTTCAGGCTGATATAATAATGTTGTTTGTCAATCAATAATTGAAATCGATAGTGAAAACGATCCATTTTTTGGTTTCACAATGAAACACGCCACTTGTCAGCTATAAAAACATAATTAAATAGGAATGTGTGCCGGTTCGTTGACTTTTCTATGCTGTAGTACCAATTTGTAACAAATGCATGGATATTTTATCGCACTCGTAAAATAGTCGTAAAACCACACTCGTGCCGACGCCATTTTTATATCATGTCTGAAAAATTGTTTGTTGTTTATGTGTTGCGTAAATCGTACACGAAATTGATTTATGTTGTCATAATGGACTTTAATTGCTTGCTAGTTTGGTGGTAAATTATTTTGAAGTAGTGTTTTATGACAAATTTCAGTGTCGTGTTTAAGTTTGAACATGAAATCGTTTGAATAAAAGCTTCCGGTGGGACAATTGGTGGCCGTTTATGCGTGGTAAACTAGCCAGTGATTTATTGATTATTTTTATAGTATGGTAATATGTGTTGTAATCATTTATTACTTGACGATGTTTTCCTTCACCTATTCGACTGGATGTAATGTGGATAATTTGCAGATTCTATGAAACCTACCTTCTTATGAAATCAGCCGAATTTCTTACATGCTTTTAACATGTTTTAATTGGAGAAAAGGAGTAATTAATTTTTACTAAGTCACTTATTAATAAATCTTAAAACATGCATAGATATCATAGCTTCAAAAATGACTGTAATATAGAGACAAGAATATCATCAGTCATACTAGACTATATTCAAATTGGGATTATATTATACTTGGCAGGATTTGCCATATATTAAGGTATATCAAAGCTCTATAAAATGGCTGTAACATTCGCTAGCAGACAAGAGTCGATCAGCTCACAATATCTTCGCTCGTAAAGGCACACCGTAAATGTTTGTTGTATAAATAATTGGAAATTTAATGCTGGAAAAACGGTATAGACTAGACTGAGAGTAAGGTTTGTTATTCTTAAGAATATAAAAGAAAATAGAGAAGAATTAATCAAGCTGTTGTTCTCTATATAAGTATTCATTTAAAATTATATAAATGTATGTTTATCAGCCATCTGGTTTCCATAACACAAGCTTAATATGGGTTCAGATTGTGCCGTGTGTGAAAATTGTCCTGAAATATTTATTTATTTATAACTACTATTAATATAAGATACTACTATTAAGGATACAATTATTATAAATTCTGCGCCTAAGTTTTAACCAATTAGCAACAAATCATAGGTCATATGAAAAACATTACAATTCTTAGAATTTGATTGCAAAACTCAAATTGCTCAACCATTGCATGGGTTAATTACACACACAATGTTTCTTTTGTTAAGAAAACATGAAAAATGATGCATACAATTTGTCACGTCTCGGTTGACGGTACATCTTGTTTGCAAGTCACAAAATTAACATTGAATGGTGTGATTTATCATGCACATATTTGCAGTTACAAGATAATAGGATAGATTAGTCTAAATTGATTGGACGGGCTCGCCTCTTTAGTACCGAAAGGGCATTGTGTGACATCAAACGATTGAAAATCTTCGGTCGGTTGCTTCGATGGTAATTATTGTAAGGATGTTTGATTAATATTATGTCAATTATAGCTGTCAGTAGGTTTGATTTATCATCGTTTGGATCGATGATTCGTCGTCAGCTCTATATTACAGTGTAAGTACAATTTCGCGGCGAAATTAAATCAAGGGTCAATCCTTACAGTACGTTGTTTACTATCTGCTTTAAATTTTTTTCCAGGCCCTGTTTGAAAATATTTATTGTTTCAAGATCGCACGTTTTTACTCACCCACATTGAACTAATTCGCTTCGATAGAGGTGACAGGGAATATTACCTAACAAAAATCATACTTTTGGCATATAAAACTCAGTAAATTTCGAACCCCTTAAAACGATCACCACCCACACAATTATCATTAAGTTTAATGAACCATAAAAATTAGCCTCTTATTTAAAGCGCATAATTACGATAATTAAAAAATCGATAATTTTAAATCAATATTAATTGGCCGATGCACTACGCAATAAAACCTCACACTTGATAACTTATGATAAATAAGCACTCAAAAAGAAATAAAAAGGATTTTACGAGAAACCAATGAGGTGCGGTGTAAACACGACGACAGATTAAGTAATAAAACAGGCATTTTATTGTTATACTGCTTTTTTTAGTGGGTTTTTGTGAATGACGTTTGTAGCGTGTGACTTCCGAGTGTTGTGATCAGTTTACGGTCATTTTTAATCTGTGGCCTACACGAGCAGGGGCTTTTAGTATTAATGTATCGTAAAATGCGGGATTTCGTTTTATTGTTTTGCATCTAGAAATAGTACCGGAATAATTGAGTGACTTTTTATGCGTGTTGGAGCGTTTACTTGGTGGAATGAAAAATAAATTAATAAATTGTTCGAGATAAGGAATAAGTGTAGAGAGATGTATCGTAAAAATTGGTGTTAATGTTTTGCTCTGGTAAATGATGGTGTTACGGTTGTTTTTTTGGAAATTCTTGAATAACTAAACATGTTTTTGACGTGACAACGTCTTATAATTCGATAGAGCCGGCTGCACGCACGAAAAACATGACTCATGCGGCGTTACCTCGCTCTGAGGCGTTCCATGTAAGTGCAAACGAGAGCGTGGAACGAGCGATAAAGAAGAACAATCGGACGTTGTCACGTTCGACTATCGTCAGTAAACCGACTTTACAGACAACCAATTTTTTTTTTATTCAATAGCAGGGAAGTATAGGACGTTTTGCAGTTTATGAAGTTGGATTTGCTGAACGTGATAAAGCATATGCGGGGAATATGACTTGCATAACTATACGACTAAACAGCACAGACTTCGCGATTCACTAAATTTGGTGCATATATTTTTTTATTTTTTATTCATGAATAGGTAAACATTTGGCCGCTGTTTCACCTGATCGTAAGTGACATCGCGTCCTAAGTTGGAGTATGTTTACCCAGAAGGTGCCTATTCATATTTGCTTTAAATTTTGATAGATTGTAAGAAGCTAGGAAAACTGTAGTCGGTAGAGTTCCAATCCTTAGATGTTCGCAAGAGAAATGATGACGCGAATCGTTTTGTGCGAATGTATCTTCCTTGGTAAGCTGTTTAATGCAATTCCAAGAAGCAGTCACCCATGGAGACGACTATGTATGATATTCAAAGAGCGAGATAATGTGTTATAAATTATGAAAATCTGTAGTAAAACTAAGAAAATCATAGGAAGACTGCAAATACTTTTAAAAATAAAAACCCCAGAGTTTATAGACAAACAAGACAGTTTACACAATTCACAATACTGGAGGCATGCGGTAACTTTCTCAATTTTATATCAATCGCTCCACCATATCGGTAAAAGTAGTAGCTATTAAGTTTATTACCACAATCAATAAGGTTGTAAGTGCTGGCCTTTTGTGTAATATCCTTTTATAAAGTTTAAAACGCCGTAAAGATACAGTTAACATGCAATAATTAAGTTGACTCAGATTAGAGAGTATTGCACGGGATAAATAAGCCTGTGTAACCTGTAATGTTCCCCATTTTGGTTGCGAATGCCTTTGTTGTTATGTAAGTATTAGATAACTTTTTCTATAAATACACTTAACGTAGTAATTATTTAGCAAAGTGTCTGATGCAATGTTGACACGATGATCTGCCTTCTTGCGTCGTGGTCTTTCATCAATTTTTTTTTGTAAATCGTAATCGTATCAAAAATCATTCAGCCTCAAGTCTCAACTGAAAATATTATATGAAATGAAGATGTTTTCCGGTTTTGATGGAATTTTTGCACTGAACGAGATAAATGACGTGTTTACAAGTGAGAATACTTTTCTGATTTATATTGACTAGTATAGGCAGGATAAAACGTGTATTTATATGATTATCGCCTGACCCAAAAAGAAAAAGTCTATGTTACTCAGTAATAATGTAGAAATAATTAAAAGAATTTTAAATGTCTGTCCAAAAGTTTCAGAGCTGCTGATATAACAAAAAATCTTAAGAATACTATAAACTATAGAGTATATAGACGGTATATCCTAGTGAGAACAATCAAACATGAACAAAAATAGGTGTAATTTTCCTCGCCTCATAACTCGCGCCGCAATTGTACACAATAGACCGAAACACACGTTTATGATACTATCACTAGACGTGAATTTACTTAAACCGGTATCCAGATATTATGGTATTGCTTCTGGTTTACATGAAATGGTGATACATATGGAAAAGCCTTATGTACTTACAGCACATAATGACGGACTTAGTATAAATTAAGTTTGAGATTTTGCTGAATTTTATAGCTTCCGTAATATATTATAGTAGTTTTATTTTCTTCTTGCTGTCTGTCTATAATTTATTTATATTGTAGCTTGTCCAATATGAATTATACAGAGCAGCGTTGTTTCTAATTTGGCTTTTTAAATAGGTTTGAAGTCGGAAAAGATCTTTTAATTTGATAAAAGTCATTAACAAATTTTTATTTAGATATTGTACATATAAATAAGCTGTAGCGTACTGTATGATGTCGATCCTGAAACCAATGTCATGATTATTATAAAATTATTACTTATAAAAATAAAATGTACCTAATCTTATAAAAGTTTCAAACGCAAAATATTTCAAAATGAATTTTACTCAAATTAAAAGATATTATATTCGTTAAATGTGCTGTTTTATTTTCATTATGTTCTTGCTCAGCCATCCACTGCTGTATGTGTAGATATTTATTCGTGTTTATGTATAAATTAGTAACTTACGTGTTAATAAAATGTTATTACTAAATTATTGAGTACTTATTTGTCCTTTATATAAGTAATTCGCTTTAATGTTAAATGCATATACGGGATTTGCATCGATATTTTATTGAAATTACTTAGAGAAAACATCCATAAATACGCAAATGTCTCCTCCGCTCAGTAGTAAAACATTGACAGTGACATGAATAAGGTATAGGCAATAGCGAATAATATACGGCTTAACTGCTATTTTATCAGATTTCCTCTTGAGCTCAAATGCAGTACTAACTGCAAAATATATAAAGAAAGCGTTATGCCACTCCAAGACTTAATTTACAAAGACCACACTGATTTCTATAGAATACTGCACCCGGGCATAGTATTTCAAAGATACTTGTCCTAACATAATGGACTTTGTCTATTGCACCGCTATATAAATCCCTGTATTCTAAAATTATTGCCCGAACAAATCTGTAATTAATGTCTATCTAATAATAATCACAGTAGACAACAGATATTACTATTTAAATATCGATTTCATATAAATTTTGATATAATGAGATATTGGGAAGATAAATATCGAACGTAATTTAAACGTTTTAAACTTTATGAGGTGTTAAATTTGAGATAAGTTAATCAATAATTTAATATCCTGAGACCACACCGACACTCGGCAGTCCACCCGCGCACTCAAAACATTTGTATATGAGGAATAATGCGTGGGCCATAATACAGCCTTGGTGCACGCCGGGCGAGCTGCGGCTAACTTTGTGACTCACGCACCTTGATGGAACGTTTTAAAGGCACTAAGCCAATCAAGAGTTTAGTACTACATGATTATAACGTACATTACATTTCATGATGAGCAGACTCAATTGTATTAAGTTCCTCAATCACATATAATACTATATCAAACGCTTCTTTTAAATTGCCACTCATATACTGGTCCTATTTACATTTTATGGTCTTGACATGATTTTTAATTGAACGGCTATCTAACGACCTAGTTATTACATATGATATCATTTTGCATTACGAGTACTTTATATTTTATGACTGTAAATAAATGTTTCATGTCTTGTAGATTGATCGTATTGTTTGCCTGCGATGATTAGTCTGTCTTGACCTCCAAAGCTATATTTGATCTAAATTATTTGCGTCAATGTTAGGAATGTAAAATAAAAACACGTATGTTCCTATAGTATTCGTAAATCATAGTTAAATGTTCCTAATCAATATCTATTTAGTAAGCATCATAATAAAATCAGCCGTAAAACAGACATTTTATTAATAAAGCTAATAAAGAGTTAAATAACGTTAAACCTAGATTTACTCTTGACTTGCTTGGCAGCTAGTCTAATGTTGTTAAATTTACTATTTTTAAATGGATTTAATTTAAATTTGTTCTATATTTAGATGAAAACTAGTAGAAACATTTTATAAAGATCAACAGTAGGTATTAAAAATCTGTTATATGAAATGAAATCCTAGTTTTAATATTTAAATTTTAATGGCTTTAATAAAATTTGAATGATGTGATGAAAACGTTGAATGACAGCTTCTTAATAACCATAAAATAATTTGGAAAATCCAAAAGTGCACGCCTCATAATTTTTTTTTAATAAATATTTATTAATTATTATTTTTGTTTATTTAATAACAATTAAACCACATCGAATCAGACCCTGAAAAATGAAAGGGTTCTATTCCTGAGCATACTCAAGCGTAAGAGAAAAAAAAGACTCGATTAGTAAAGTATTTCGGTCGCTATCGTGTTAACAAGAAAAAGGATCCGCACATACAGACACACGGACGTCCAAGACAGAACTTTTTTAAACTGTTTTTTAACTAGTTTAAATAACAAAAATGACATCAAAAATATCATGAACGTTAAAAATAGTGTTTTTTCTTAATATGTGTGTGTTTGTATTATCTTACAAGTGCAATGTATGATACATAAAGACATTTTAAGTTTGAAAAATCAGATGTTTTGCGCGAAGTGACAGTAGTACCCACCTCAACGCTTCGCTTATGAGGCGTGCAATAAACTTTATTGATATTTCATCAAGATGCATAAATTAACCTAAAAATAAATGTTTTCATATTTTTGGCTCTCCGGTGTCTACTTCGATTCTCATTTCACCGTTTTCATCTGCCTATGTTTTTATAAGAAAATGCGTGATGTGATTATGTAATATCATGATTTTATACGTACGTTTATGTAGTAGAAAAAGACGTGTGGCACTCGGGGACTACCGCGGTAAAGCAATTGCATGCTATGCCTTCAAGCCACACCTCCGCGCCCGTCGGAGTGGGGAGCGTGAGGTTTTTCGTTACTAAATTTCTAGATTCGGTCCCCGCGCTCAAGGCCCGCGATAGAAGCTATGCAATAGCTTAATAATCTATTAAATTAAACTGTTAGTGAACCAAGACATCGTCCAAAACACAAAAATAACCGAAAATTCATTCGTAAACTTTTCGAACAAGTTGGTACAAAGCTAATATGGCCGCCTTCTGTGTTGCATGTCTTAGTTTAAGTTTTTATTGTACCTACTATTGTTATGCTCACGTGTACGTGTAGAAGATATTGTTGATATAAATAAAGGCGCACGTTATATAATCGCATATAACTTGTCAGGATTTGCAGTTCGCCCACGGAGCGGTAAATGATTTGAAACTTTCATCTGATTGCAAGTTGTATTAGCTCCGTTGATTATCACGATAGACTGATTTAATGTTCATAACACTCACAATGCTATTGAAATGAAGTCTGAACATTGAATGCAAATAGAAATTCATGCGTTTCGTATTGGAAATTTTACTTTAACATCTGGGTGTGATTTTAAAGTGCTGTTTGTTTTGAAGCTAAAGTTAAATAAATAATTATGTGCATGATTAAACTGCAGTTGCATGCAAAAGCTAACCAATTCACTTCAAAATTACAATCTATATTATTTTTATTTTCTTATTACAAGTAGATTTGTTACCTACCTTGTAAGTTGATGTTCTTTGAAAAATTAGATCACTATTTCGCAGTGCATTACAGAAAGATATAAGTTGTCCTATTTTAAAGTACAATTACTTTTAACTGACCGTCTTAAGAAGAGACGAGTATGTAATAAAACGCGTAAATATTCTAGAAACATCTTAACCGCTAATAATCTAGCACTTAATAGGACACAAAGTATTTCTATAAACAGGATTGTCACTCGTCTGTCTGAATTACATCGCCATACAATCAGTTAACAGTGCCGTCAAATAAACAACTCCAATCATCCAACATTACTAACAATCCCAGTTACTTATCACTTACAAAATCCTTTAAAATATGTTAATAAATTTGAAATAATGACGCAATTTCTCTCGCAGTTGACAAAGTACTTCAGGACAGATGGAGGAGTGAACTTTAGAATTATGCAAGATTAGCATAACAGCATGGCAGGCGTCGAGGGCCAAAAGAAACATTTCTGCTAACGGATGTAACTTGTTAAACCAGCGATTCATGGTTTCATCTTATTTGCATTGGCTCAGAGATTCGTTGAATGCATTACTATTTTTGAAGTTTGCTTTGGTTGCAGTGAACAGACTTACAAAACTAGATATAGCCTTTGCATGACATTAAAGTTTTTTCATTTCATATTTGGTATTCCTGAATGTCTTCTAATTGGGATAAACAAAATTTTGAGACGTTTATTTCAAAAATAAATAAAATGAAGTTCTAAAATAATTCTCTACACAAAATAAAAATCTTTGTGAAAGTCGATCAGTGTAATGACTGATCGAATGAATCTCTCCATACACCACTTTAGGACGACCCACAATCATTTTGTTTAAAAAGCTTCATTTTAATTAAAAAACAAAGAGAATCGGAAGTGACTTTTTTAGAACTTGTGTATTTGCACTATCCAGTAGATATCTAACGTTAGCTATGCGATTTATTTTTTCTCGAGTCTATTAATCGCATCGGCGCGGTCAATCGCATTTAGTTCAAATTTTATTAGCCTATTTTCCTCTTTCTGTTTTCTAATTAAATACATTTGGTTATTTTACTCTATTACGTAATAGGTAATATTGTTTTCATTAAAAGGGTTATAGGTTGCAATTTTTTTAGTCAAATCATTTTAAAGTGAGTTAATATGAATTCTGCTTACTTTTGCATCTACGTCACAATAACATTTTTAGTCATAAGTTAAAAAAAATACACAAATAGACTTAACTCGAATGTCGAATTGGTACATGACGAACTAGTCATTAAAATCAATCTCTTCCAAATTATAACAATATCATATATACCTCTAAGTAATAAGATATAATAAGTAATCATTTCGCGCGCAACACAACTTAAACCAAAATTCCCATATCTAGACACAAATTAACTGCATTGTCTATCACATAATCCGTGAGCTATTAAAAGGCAAATAAACTGTAATTGTGTTGTAACACAAGTGCAAGCTGAATCTATTTAAATCGGTCTATTTGTGAATCGGGCGCTAACTAGCTTCAAACTATCCTCTCAATTACTGCCATACCGAATTATGGAATTTTAGAATTCAACACTTTGTGATTTATTATCTGCAGCATTTGAGCTTGTCATAATAATTTAAACTCTCTATTTTGTGGAATGATACTTATTACTATGTATATCATATCACGTCTTTGTTTAGCCGAAGAACTGTTTTGTAATGTTTAAACGTTGTTGAAGTGCATGTTTTCGTAAACCGAATTGTAATTATTCATTAAACGTAGATGACCGTATTCTAATAATGGCAATTACACAGTCATATTACATGGAAATGTTGATGTCCACTGCCCCGACTTAATTGTATAATTACGTTGAAGTTTTACGAGAGTATGGATGATCAAAGTGAAAATAAACGTTAAATTATGGGGGAATCAATTTGTTCAAAATTTATTTATTATAAATGAATAGCAAAATACCTTTAATTTTTCGAGAATGTAGGCAATAGGCATGACTAAAATTTCCACTCGAAATAATTTAACAAGCAACGTTATCAAAATATATGCTCTGAATTCCACGATTCTAAATCGATCAGAATTTGTCACTCATCCCCAAACTTAATCAATGACAAACGTGCGAGTGTTCCGCGAAAATCGATATTGATGACATCGATTAATATCTTTCATTCGAATGACTCGATTTGTTTATATCTGTCGTTCGCGAATTATCGAGCGATGTGTTCTTATAAATATGAAAGCGATCATATTTCGACATGTCATTTTATACTTATGTCCGCCCATTCAATAAGGAACATCAAAATCATTCTCACTTATTACAATTATTTATTAGGTACAGTAAGTTTTTAAAAAGACATTTAAAACAAGGCTCTTATATGAATTGGGACACGGGTAATGTCATGAGTTCATGACTGCTATCTTTTAAAAAATAATATTAAGAAGTCTAGTTGCATAAACGTTTTAAAAGGACAATATCTACAATCCGATTTACAGTACACTTATATTAATCTAAAACTTGCAGACATTGATATGTTGCACGTCGATAATCGATTTCCCGGTCACCTCAGGTCACTTCTTCATTAAAATTCTCACCGACCCTTTTCATGATAAAATCATGTCTGTTATGACTAACGCTTTTCAATAAACTGGCCAATTGAAATCTATAACCGAACCTGGTCATAAACCTTCTTGCGAAATTACTGTTATCTTTCTTACGACAGAAGATGTTGTCACATCAGTATATATTGGCGGATTTTATCAATTTCCATCTGACTTTCTAACATACGTATTATTGTTTATCGAAGGTGATAAATATGAGTCATATTCAATTCTGAATATGTCACAGTTTGAACGCAATATTTCATATACAGGCTTTGCAGGAATATTGTTGGCTACAAATATTTATCTACGAATAGTGAGAAAATTTCGTAAACACCAGCACTATATAATTTATTTGTTTTTACAGTCAAGGAAGTATCTCATACTTGAAAGTTGAGGGGCATTCTCATCGCATAGTTATTTGTTA
>CAJQZN010043358.1:0-11534 GCA_907164685.1 Colias eurytheme | reverse complement strand
AAAAAAAAAAAAAAAAAAAAGATAATTTACAACCAATACCTATGTTTTCCCACCTACATTCACAATTACCTATATAATTTAAAACTTGTGCACATATTATAGGAATTACCTATTGATCAGATAGCCTTATAAAGGTGTCAACAAAGTGATACAATTATCAATAATCACCTATTTGAATGAACAGTTTGACGTTAATTTATTCCTTACAAGTTTGTTTTGATAACGTCAGCAGATTGGAGGTATCAGCGAGGTGGTTGATAAGATTCAGTAATAGGAAGCCTATAAAGCACTGTTTGCGGGAGGTACAAAATTCCATGCAATTTATTTAGTAACCCTCCCTTTTCACCCGATTGCTAAAGACGAAGCGTTATATTTTCAAGTATATGTTATTAATTGTATATGTATTACGCCCTAAAGCCCACACCGCTGGACGAATTTTGGCTTATGAGGTAGATATTCATCAGAATTGTGGTAGTAAATAGACTAAATAAATAAGTAGTCGGTTTATATTTTTAATAATAACAATTATTGCTTTCCCTACATTACATATTTGAATAATAAGCACACTATTTATCTTTGAAACAACAAATAACAACACAACTCTTCCGAGTCCACTCAAAATGTGAGAAAATAAGTAGGTATAAACCACAAACAAACGGGCACCGGGTAGTCCTCACCTTTGAAACAGAATCTGTGTGCAGCATCAGCCAGCCAAATTAACAAACTTTCAATCAGACAACCGGTTGAAACAATACGAATTACAAGAATGTGACAACATTTTGAAATCAAACCCTTCGTGTATCTGTTTGACGGCCTTGGGTTTCGCAAGCAATAGTAGCCGTGGAATGCGGAGGTTTTTACGCTAATTATTAGAAGTAATTGGGAATATTGTAACTTACTAATTTTTGGTATCAAGTATCGTTCTGGATAGGTGACACATTTAGAATGTTTGTCGGTATTTAATACGATAAATATGAATGGTGAATAATATTTTCTTGTTTTTTATTTTACGCGAGTATTATGCAGTGTATAAATCGCGTTTAAAATTCTGATTTCTCAATTCTGATGAATGGCAAAATTAAATATGTTTTCCCGATGTTTCAATTAACAAATAGATAGGTATCGGAAGAAATGTGTTTCACTTTTAAGCTTATAAGCATATGGGCTGTCAGCATAACGTTGTTCATGACAATCGAAGTTAGTTAACTATTAATTTATCTGATAGTTATATTATTTTATTAACGCTGCACTGTAATTAATTTATTTTTAATTATGTATTAAATTTCTATCCATCCGCGTCAGTAATCTAATGGTTTTGTATGCAAATACATATAATGGAGAATTCCTATTTTCGCATTAGGCCGGCATCCAAAATTGATCTGTGAACGAGTACTTGGCAACAATGTGAACCTTTGTAAATATCTAGTTATTGTTATATTAATATAAAACCATAATATAAAGTACAAAATAATAATGGTGCAGTATAATCATAGACTAAAAATATAAGGCAAGCATAATCCTACTAAGTTTGTTACAATTTATGCATTTACGCTTTTACGCGAAATTTCATAAACTGACAAATTGATAATATAGGTTAATTTGTGTCAATCATTTTATTTATGTCGAATCTAGAGAATATACAAGGAATCTACGGCCACAGTTTGCTTTCCCAAATTACACCAGATTTTTTCATGTATTCATAAAATATTTATATGGAAACATGTGTGATATAATAAAAATATATTATTACTTGCCAATTGTCTCTTTGTTTGCTTCCTAACCGGCATGGCATTTTTTCACTATTTATTATTAACTAGCTGCGCTTCGCGGTTTCACCCGCGTGGCTTCGCTTCTGTTAGCGTAACGATAGCCTATATAGCCTTCCTCGATAAATAGGCTATCTAACACCGAAATAATTTTTCAAATCGGACCAGTAGTTCCCGAGATTAGCGCGTTCAAACAAAACAAATTCTTCAGCTTTATAATATTAAGTAAGTATAGATTTAAACATTTTCGGAAATTTGTGTATAAAAATATATCGTACATGGCTTAATCCCAAGTTACGTGTGGCCAATCGCGTGTGTATAATACATGGTCATTTGCAGCAGACACCTAATTGTACTAATGATGCCTATTTGGAGGCTTTCACTTTTTGTGAGCCGACTCGTGTGTTATTTTTATTATGACTTTATCACGCTTTGGTTTTGCATGACAGATTAGATACGTTCTAATTTCAATTGTTTTAATTTAGTTCATAACCACGACTTGTTAAGAATTATTATTTTTACATAAGCTTTTATCCTCCTACTACCTATGACTATGCAGTACAAGAACATTGAACAGCATAAATGTTTTCAGTTGTTTCAGTTTTGATATATATTACAATAAAAATACTATATTCTAGTACTTACGTACTTACGTACGCTAATTGAATGTTCCATTAATTTCAAATTATTTCAAAGTTTTAGTTTAATATTATTTTCAAAGGTGATTAATATTATGTTCCTTTGAAAATAATATTAATCAGAAACAAAGAAGCTTTTTTTCAAATAGATATTATTTAGTCAAATTAATAAAGACGTTTGTCGTAAAATATCTTTCTTGAATAACAATTTGCTTATAATTTAAATTAAATTAAATTTCATTATTTATTTTTAGCAAGGTTTTAACCCATTGAGCCCCGAACGGCCCGATCGGTCCATGACACAATAGATTTTCTATTGTGTCTGTGATTCCGGGGCCTGAGTTATTAAAGAATCGGCTAGCAATGATCAGATAGAAATAAGATTATGCAGGGGCGATATCAGTGATTTTTAGTATATTATATTGATTGAATAAGATTGCTTAGTAACATGGTAAATTGGTAATTCAATAGAATCAGTGGTTTGACCTTTGTATCAACTATTAGGCAATTTGTTTAATGCAATTAATGTGAGTATGCAAAATGAACGTAAAATTTATCTATAAAATAACATGCTTGGCATTCTTATTTTATCTTATGGCCTACGAGTTGATAATAATTTCTTGTGATAGAAGATTTTAAAATACACATATTATAAAACATAAATATCATCCTTTATCGTAAGGTTATTAGTGAATTTAAATGGAATTTTAATTTATAATACCTACGCAGAGCATAATATGTATTATATGTAGGTAATCGATAAATAAGGGGTTCAGACCAGGTGAGTGAGTGAGAAAACAAATAGATTTTTCAGTTTATCTGCGCATGTTTATAACATCATTATTGCTCGAAAAGGTGAAAAAATACATTGTGAAGAAACCAATGTGTCGAAGAATCAAATGACATGGAGGCCCATATCCCTGCAATGAGAATATAATACCTATATGCTGATGATGATAATTAAATCCATTTTATTTACAGAAGTAAAAATAAGTATGATATAAATAGTTATCCTTAGTATAAAACCCACCCGCTACCGCTTTCGCTCCACCGTGCCCGGTCCGCGCCCGCTCCGCTCGCTTCGTGTACGCGGTGCCAGCCAGGTGCCACCTTTGATCTTCGCCGGTGGCGCGATAAATCGTGTTTAAGTGACAAATCGTCGAATCTAGAGATTGATCTTTCTTTAAATCAGTAGTTTT
Organism: Colias eurytheme; assembly: GCA_907164685.1. Classification (NCBI taxonomy): domain Eukaryota; kingdom Metazoa; phylum Arthropoda; class Insecta; order Lepidoptera; family Pieridae; genus Colias; species Colias eurytheme. The sequence continues at coordinate 7,931 of CAJQZN010043358.1, read as the reverse complement.
CGGCGGTCACGACTTATTCCGTTCTAAATTAGCTTTTAATTTATTGCTAGTCTGTGGTTCCGCCCGCTACTGTAAAATATCGCAGTTTACACGATAAATGTGAAGTTTGTACTCGTTTTTACAACAAGATTGGGGTTTTCATGGTGTTAGAGTAGATTTATTGGATGAGAATAAGTAAATCAATTTAAATTACTTTGAGCTTTCGCTTGCAATTACATGGCTTGAGTTTAGGAACGTGTTTTGAAGTGATGTAAAACTTCAGGATTGTTACAAATTTTCTTTGACTCAATAATGGAAAGGATCCGTAAAAAAAAAATAAAACGTCGATAGTTACGAGCTCTATTTATAACATGTCGATTACATCTTTTAAAGTGATTTTTATTTTACAATGTAAGCTCTATATTGGCTCGTAGTTCGCTCCATTTCCTATTACACGAAAGTTTGTGAAGCTACAGGGATGTTCATGACTTTCGCTCAAAACAAGCTGACTGAATCAGGTTAAAATTTTGCTCCGAGATAGTTATAGTTATAATAGAGTTATCGCAAAGTATTTTTTTTCAAACACAATGTCATTACAACAAGGTCTAGTGAAACGTAGTTATATTTAATGTTATAAGTTATATTTAATGATATATTATATTGGAATATATTATATCCATTATATTGGAAGAAGTTGATGAAATAAAATTTTTAGGCATTATAGTGGACAGCAATTGTAATTGGAAATCACATATTAATCATCTCTGTTCGCGTATAAACAAATTTGTGTTCGCCTTACGCCGTTTAAGGACCATAAATTCAGAAAAAATTGCTCTTACCGCATACCATGGCTATGTGTCATCTATACTAAGATACGGACTTATATTATGGGGCAATTCAACAAGTATGAATAGAGCATTCTTGGCACAAAAAAAATGTATAAGAGCTATTTCCGGGGTTGGGCCGCTAGAAAGCTGTCGCCCACTATTCCGAAAATTAAATATTCTGACACTGACCTCTATGTACATACTGGAGTGTTGTGTCTTTGTTAAAAAACATCCCCAATATTTCACAAAAGCGGCTGACGTGAGTATTGTTCCCTCTCGAGATCCTGACAAACTAATTATGCCTCGTTGTAAAACTGCGCTTTTCTCTAAAAGTGGACCTATTATGCTTATAAAAATATTTAACCACTAGCTGTGCCCGCGACTTCGTCCGCGTGGAATAGTGACTGCATAGTACCTAGTTACTACTTAACACACAATTATTGAGTAAACACGTCTTGAAACACGTACTACCATAAACAACTAAATTATAAGTACTTACAGATTATTTTACAGTTAAGAAATAAAAAAAATAATAACACAAAATAACTGTTAGTAAAATTAAAACTAAACTGAGCTATAAAACTTTGTTACAGAAGAGTTCAAAATTTGGTTTATTTATCTAACCACTGTCAACCCTAAAGTGCCCTATATGTAATAAACGGATGAACCGATTTCGATAAAACATTACTAATTGTAATTCACCCGTTATGCACATTCATTTGATATATCACTTAGGTAGGTACTATCACAATATTTGACAACATTCGTTTCTTTCATTCCCACTTATACCTATACAGTAAAGTAAAGAAAGTAGTCAAATTTTATCAAAATCGGTTCATCCATTTATTTGATATAGAAGGTATTAAAGTGGTAGATAATAAAAAAGTGAATTTTGACTCAAGTGACATATGAAATGAAAGGACATGACGTGTAAAGTATAATTAGACATATTTAATCAAAATCGGTTCATCCATTTACTATACCTATATACAGGGTGTAATCGTTAAGTGTGCACAGGCGATTTTTCCGTAAGTATTACAGATAACAAAAAACTTTAAGAAAGAAAGAAAGAAAGAAAGAAAAGAAGCTTTATTGCCAACAAAAACTAAGACTATCTTAACTTAAAAAGTAAACACATATTAGGCAATCGGAACAGACTCAGCCATGCTGTGGGCTAACACCCGAACAGCGCTGATTTTCAGTCTGAAACTGATATCGAAAGTACTAAACCTAATGAGTAAAATGAGTAATAAATTTTTAAAAATAAATCGAGAAATATTAAAAAAATTATCTTTAAACCCTCCCATACATTAAGTATGAAATATGAATATCCCGTTTACATTTAATATGAAAGATTTTTAGCTTTCTTTTTCTTTTTTGGTTTTCTGCTTTAAGTAATCGCAAATTTGAAGTGGCATTTTCCACGCTTTTTCCGGACATTTTCACGCATTTTCCGGATACTTTCCGGGGAATTTCCGAGCATTTTCCGGGGAATTTCCGAGCATTTTCCGGGCATTTTCCACGCTTTTTCCGGACATTTCCACGCATTTTCCGGATATTTTCCAGACATTTCCCTGGCATTTCCCGGGAATTTCCCAGGCATTCCGGGGGAAAATCCCCGGGAAATGCTCGGAAAATGTCTGGAAAATCCCCGGAAAATTCCAGGGAAATGTCCAAAAAATGTCTGGAAAACATCCGGGAAATCCCCGGGAAATGCTCGGAAAATCCCCGGGAAAAGCCTGGGAAATTCCCGGAAAATAACCGGAAAATTACTGGGAAATGCTCGGAAAATGCGTGGAAATTTCCGGAAAAACCGTGGAAAATCCCTGGAAAATGCCAGGAAAATATCCGGAAAATGCGTGAAAATGTCCGGAAAATACACGGTAAATGCGTGAAAATGTCCGGAAAATATCCGGAAAATGCCTGGAAAATCCCCGGAAAATTCCTGAGAAATGTCCGGAAAATGCCTGGGAAATGCATGGAAAATCCCCGGAAAATGCCAGGGAAATGTCCGGAAAATGTCTGGGAAACATCCGGAAAATCCCCGGGAAATGCTCGGAAAATCCCCGGAAAATGCCTGGGAAATTCCCGGAAAATGTCTGGAAAATCCCGGAAAAAAACCGGAAAATGCCAGGGAAATGTCTGGAATATACCGGAAAATAACCGGAAAATGCCAGGTAGATGTCTGGAAAATATCCGGAAAATGCGTGGAAATGTCCGGAAAAAGCCTGGAAAATTTCGAGAAAATGCTCGGAAAATCCCCGGAAAATATCCGGAAAATGCGTGAAAATGTCCGGAAAAAGCGTGGAAAATGCCACTTCTTTGCGAAGTAATTAAAGCAGAAAACCTAAAAAGAAAAAGAAAGCTAAAATCTTTCATATTAAATGTATACGGGATAATCATATTTCATACTTAATGTATGGGAGGGTTTAAAGATAATTTTTTTGATATTTCTCGATTTATTTTTAAAAATTTATTACCGCCATTTTACTCATTAAGTTAAGTACTTTCGATATCAGTTTAAAGTTTTTGTTATCTGTAATACTTACGGAAAAATCGCCTGTGCACACTTAACGATTACACCCTGTATATGGGTATGGTAAATGGATGAACCGATTTTGATTAAATATGTCTAATTATACTTTACACGTCATGCCCTTTCATTTCACATGTCACTTGAGTCAAAATTCACTTTTTTTACTATCTACCACTTTTATACCTATATCAAATAAATGGATGAACCGATTTTGGTAAAATTTGACTTATTTTTACTTATAGGTCGTTCACTTTCATTTAATAAAGTATATTCGACAACTTTAGTTATTTTCATTCCCACTTTTACCCCTATATACCTAGTTACAATAAATGGATGAACCGATTTTGAAACAGTTTATTTAAGAACCAGCGTCGGAAAATATGCTGCCTAACAAAAAAACATCATCTAATTCGGATTACCTGCTAGCGAGCTACGGTGGCACAAACACACACACACACACACAGCGGTCAAACACTTATCACCCATATTTTTGCATCGGGGCTTAAAAATATAATATAATACGACATAATTTAAAGGACATTTTATGTATAAAATTTACCTAGAAATACCCCTCCCCCCTACTACCTCAGCTTACCCCCCCACCCTTGGGGACTTTCGATATGATCACTTGGACATAACTGTAGCGTTTAACAGATAACTTACGTTTTATCGTACACTGTATGTGTATTGTGTACCATAGAATGCCTTAGCAAATGTTCGCCGTGAGTACTTAAATGGTCATAACTTTTTTATTTATGAACCGATTGACATGAAATAAACACTAAATGTTAAATGAAGATTACCACAATATATTAGTGAAAACCGCATTTAAATAGGATAAGCCGTTTCTGAGATTAGCGTGTTCAAACATACAGACAAACAGACAAACGGACAAACGGACAAACAGACAAACAGACAAAAAAAATTTTAACGACAGTTTTGGGTTTGGGATCGATTTAGTAATAACCCCTGCTAATTTTTTTTTACATATTTTCATTGTACAGACACCACTTTTCTAGAATTTTATTATACATATGTATTGATTAATTAATTTCCAACTGTGTATTCGGTAGTGTTAACATCTAAATTGATTTGATTTTTACGAAATCTCATAGATGGCGCTGTTACAAAATTAACATTATACAACTTACATTCTTTAAACTATGTTTCTCTTCCCAAGTTACTTAAATGGCATAATTTTTATAGTGTCCATCTAAATATTGTCAAACAACATATTATATATGCGTCATTTGATTATTAATTTCCAATAGTTAACGTGTCTTTGATTTTTCTAACACTTCATAGATGGCGCTGTTTCAAATTTGTCTTTATACTGCTAAGATTCATTTAACTGTTTCTCTGCCCAAATTACGTAAATGACATAGTTTTTATTTTGTAAAGCTAGATAATAGCATGGCTTACTCGAAACCAACATTTAAACATGAGTCTTTAGATTGTACGCTGTCGTAGTACACGGAATATGTAAGAAAAATAAAGGCTCACAGCTCCTCCCCCGAAGGTGATATCATGATAATATGTTTAAACTATCCTCACCCGACCTCTTAGGAATATTCATGCAAAATTTGAAGTAAATCTATGCAGTACTTTTCGAGATTAGCTCGGTCAAACATACAGACAAACAGACAAACAGACAAACAGACAAACAGACAAAAATTCTAAAAACTATATTTTTGGCTTCTATATCGATTATAGATCATGGATTATGTATTCTTTTAAAAAAATATTCAATGTACAGTTTTGACTTTCCTACGATTTTATTATATGTATAGATAGATGTTCCTAAATGCATAAGAAACCATACATTGAATGTGTTTAAAAATAAGTTAAAGAAATGGCTGATTATTAATTGTTTTTATAGCCTAAAAGAATTTTTTGACCTTAAGGGCTTGGTCTAGTAGTGCAAACAAATGCATCCTGTCATCCTATATGTAAATAATACAAATGTACTAAGGGAAAGTTGCTCCACTTAATTTTTAAAAATTAAATCATTCGTATAATTTAATATTCGTAATAAGTACCAAAAATTACAATTTGAAACAATTTTCGTGAAAATTACACCGGGTGATTTTTTTTATCAGTACACAAAATTTGCGAATACTTTCTATTGATATCTTCAACTTCATGTATAACTGATCAACTTTTACAAAGAAATTTGGACGAAATACATTTTTTTCGACCTAAGTTTCTTAGTGAAAGTTGTTCAGTTTAACTAATAAAGCGGATAAACAAATTTTTTATATAATAAAAAAATGTAATGTTTGTGTTAAAAAATTATAAAATAGAAAAATACGCAAATGAAAACAAAAGATATTTATTTCTGACTAGCTTCCGCCCGCGACTCCGTCCGCGCGGATGTCAGTCTTCGCGTCTTCTACAGATTTATTATATTATGTATAATATATAGATTTATATTGATAAACCTAATAAATCTTTTGCTAGCATTCTGATGCTTTATCGGTTGCACTGGATTTATCTATTTTTTTTCAATCGCTTGAATGATATAGGATGGGTCCTTATGGGCATCGAATGCTGAAGTCTCGAATCAATCAATTCTGACAGTAGGCAATTTATGTAAAATCTTGATAATGGTCCATCATTTTATTTTGCCTAAACGTTACATACTTTTTTATATATTCTATTTTTAACGAATGATTCACTCCAGTCCAAACAGCAAATAAGCAGACTTCTGCTTCTGCAATGTTTAGTTGTCCCTGAATTTGGAAAAAATAGTCATGATTCTTATCTATGACAAAAGTGTTATTTTTTGCATTGTATTTCAAATATTAAATTTTTTTTAACCGCATCTTCCGCATTCATGTCTTTTGCCGGAATTAGATATTTAACTTCTACTAGTCCCATTTTCCCTTTTTGATATGGGAGTGTATAAAGTAAATTTTTTAGATATTTCTCGTTATACTTTTAAAAAGTTATTATTGTCATTTTGCTCATTAGGTAAAGTAATTTCGATATCAGTTTTAAGTTTTTTGATACCTGCAATAAAAACGTCATAATCACCTGCACATACTTATCGATTTCTTGAAAAAAGTTGACTCGCTCAACTGCGAATTCTGTCATAAATATGACGATATCCAACACTTCCTCATGGAGTGTGTTCGGAACGATGTTAAAAGAAAAGACTTGTTGACAAATTTTAAAATAAACTTTATGAATGTTGGTGCATATCATAGCATTCTAGCTGCACCACACTCTGATGCAGCTAGAATGCTATTCAACTTTAAATTTAAAATATAGTTAGTTCATTAAGTGTTAAATATTTGTATACAAGGTACGATGGGATTGTCATCGTCCTTTCGGACAAAAATCCCTTAATAAAAAAAAGATTTAAAAAAAAAAAAAAGTACTTATCGATTACACCCTGTATACAATCCACCATCCACATTCATAATGTTTTCCTGTCCTCCTCTCCTTTACGCTGTTCACCGATACATTTTAAATGAGTAAATCTGCTACCACTGAAGGATGTTTCATTGTGATCAGCAAATTTTCACCACTGTTGTCGATTATTTGTTTTTCATTTTTAATCAGCAATTGGGAATCATCAGTTTTGTTTTTTGCAGATTGGTGATGTACCCTAACAATACGTCGAAAAGGGAAAGCATCAACGAATTATCGTTTTCGTCCTCTTTTTTTATTCTTCGCGTCTCTGTTACTTCTGTTTGTTTAGTTCTCAACACCCACTGAATTTTCTATGTTATTGTGATCTTCCATTACATCTGAGTTTTGATGATGTGATGATAATCCATTCGTTTTAATATTGGTACTTAGAGTTGGTTGGTGGACTAAACTAGAAATGGCGGACTAAATTTGTCAGCGCGTCTGTAAGATCAGAATATAAAACCAACATCCTGTATTTAAGTTACAAAATTAATAATCAAACAACATGCCGCTACGTTGAAAATGACTAGAAGAAAAAATTAAAACACCTCGGATCAATACAAGTTTATATTATATTTCGTATTTCTCAAACGAAAAATAAACATTTTTGGAACTTCAAAAAAATTATATTATAAGAAAATTTATGAGCTTACTTTAGTTTTAAAGAAATATACATCCCTTTACTGACACCCCGTAAAATAAAGAAATTGTTGCCAATCACCTTTGCAATCTATTTGGTTTCATTAACTTTATGTTCGAAGATAATTTTTTTTCTAGTAGTTACACGCGTATTTTTTTCGTTTATTTTCCATATCGAAATCAATTAATGTTTAAAAATACGAATATTTGCACAAAACTAAGATAAAAATAATCAATTAACAAAAATATTAAATTTAATGAAGTAGAGCAACTTTCACTTTGGTATGAAGAAAAATCGAGCGTAGAGCACACGTCAGAACGCTCCGGCCCAAGGAGCGCGACTAAAGAAATTCGCTAGGATTTTTCCTAATTATTTTAAATATTTTTTTAATATTTAAAGAATTATCAAAATTCAAAAAAAAATTTTTTAAAGGATTAATACTCATTGGTCTTCAGCCAACTCGAATAAATTAATGGAAAAAATAACTTTTAGCAGTATTTATCAATAGATTTTGTAAGGCAAAAAATGGGAA
>CAJQZN010043357.1:0-38092 GCA_907164685.1 Colias eurytheme | reverse complement strand
ATGTCGTATGCTACCTAAACTAAGAGGCTGGTTGTAAGTCGTTATGTGGTATGCAGCTGTACCCGGAGACGGTGCACGTGACTGCGGTGGTGGTGCAGTACAAGACGTCGACGGGGCGCGTGAACAAGGGCGTGGCGACCACGTGGCTGGCGGAGCACAAGCCCGAGCCCGGCAAGCCCCTGCCACGAGTGCCCGTGTACATCAGGAAGTCGCAGTTCAGGTAATTATACATATAACTAGCTTTCCGCCCGTGGCTTCGCCCGCTTTGTCTAAAACCTAATAAATTATATACTAAAACCTTCCTCTTGAATGACTCTTATCTATTACAAAAAACCGCATCAAAATCCGTTGCTTAGTTTTAAAGATTTATGCATACATAGGGACATAGGGACAGAAAAAGCGACTTTGTTTTATACTATGTAGTGATATCAGTCCAATTCAGGGCGTAAACTATCTGGAAATAAGGGTCATAATGCGGCCCCAAGTGTCCGTAGTACTTAGTGCAATGGATTATAGTTTTGCGTACACTGATTACGTAGTTATTTAAACAACAAAGCGACGTCAAACATTTTGTATTAATATTTTCCTTAAACTCGATGTTCATCTCTAGCTTCGCGCAGTTCTCTCTGTGAAAACAATCTTAAACGTAAGCGCGCGTGCGGGTGGCAAAAACGGGGTTTTTAAGTTAGGGGTACACAGAGAGATTTAAGAATTCATCTACTTAATAGAAAAAAATGTGTGATTTTAACTTAATCTACATATATGCAAAACTTTATAGTTTTAAGTACACCGAGGGTGCGATACCCTGTATAACGTTTTAGTGGCTGATCTGCATTAACGTGTTGTTCCTATTATAGATACAATAATTAATTATATACTGTTTGTATTCTAATGTCGTTATTTGTCGTCATCACGATGTTTACTATCACTTATTGGAGCTGTGGTGATTTTAAAAAAAATTGTCAAATTTAATTTATAGATTTGCCTATACCTAACCTAAATAACAAATTTATACATTTGATTCAACTTATACAGTATAACTATTTATTATCTATACTAATATTATAAAGCTGAAGAGTTTGTTTGTTTGTTTGTTTGTTTGAACACACTAATCTCGGGAACAACTGGTCCGATTTGAAAAATTCTTTCGGTGTTAGATAGCCCATTTATCGAGGAAGGTTATATATTTCATCACGCTACGGGCAACAGGAGTGGAGCCACGGGGGTGAAACCGCGCGGAGCAGCTATATGTATAATATATAAAACAATGACCACCTAAAATTAAATGTTATCTTTAACCTTCCATATTACATTACGGGCGCCCTTGAGTTGTACATTATTTAAATACCAATATAAAGATATATGTGATAAAAAGCTTATACATATAACCGATTACTTTGATTAGTTATACACAATGTGTTCCTACAATAAGCGTGAAAAGTCATATATTATGTAACTTTGTTTTGTCGACGGATGAATAATATGTACTTATAAATGGGAAATGATAACGTATACAAGTTGCACAATTAATGACTACAGTACCTACTCTTATATCAAAGATAGTATGATAAAAATCTCTTGCTATAGGTACATAAATATAAATTCTATAAGTCATTTTCACGTGATAAAATATACTTATATGCAATATTTGGTTTTCCTTGAATAAAGATTTGTTCTGTGATAATAATCACATTCATTAATTGTTCTGTTATCAAAACATGAGTAATTATTGAATAATTTCTAACGCTCAACAATTTGATATTCTATCAACCTGTACATAAAAAGATAAAATAGCACTTTGGCCTTTAAGTTCATTCATTCTGAAGATTGCACAGGATTACGCAATTTAACCTTCGCGTAAATTTCCGTGTTTGACCGCTGGTTGTTCGACACAATGTAAAACAGAGTTTATTTTGTAATGTGTACATTTGTATGCGAGCAATATTTAGACTTATAAATGTAAAGAATAAAGTGAATAATGAGAGTTATATTTATTGTTTGTGTGCAGGTTACCATTGCAAACTCAAACCCCAATATTGATGGTCGGTCCCGGCACGGGGCTGGCTCCATTCCGAGGTTTCCTCCAAGAGCGCGCTTTCGCTCGTCAAAACGGCAAAGAGGTTGGAGATACCATCCTTTACTTTGGCTGCAGGCATCGGGATCACGACTACATATACCAAGAGGTACATAATTGACATATACAATGTTGGATTACAGTTTACACTACCATATAAGACATTAATAAAATAAAATACACAATTCATACTTAAATAATTAATATCTTACATTATTTTATAAATTATTGAAGGTTCGAAAGTTTCATGTTTTAATTTACATATAATTGACACCGAAAAGTATTGTTTAATTAAACGTAATCAGATTTAAATAACAATTAAAATTACAGGAATTGGAGGAGTACCAAAAGAACGGTGACGTCACACTCAATGTAGCGTTCTCAAGAGACCAGGCCCAGAAGATATACGTCACTCACCTCCTGGAGAAGGACCTGGACCAGATCTGGGATGTGCTTGGAAAGAGAAACGGACATTTCTATATTTGCGGGTATTTATAATTATTTTTAAACAATACAAATGGTTTTTGAGGAGTGTATAAAAATAAACTGATTTATGTTAATGTATTTTTTGTACTGTAATATTTAAGTGTTCAAATTTATACTTAAAATTACGAAGCAAGGGCCACAAGTCAATATTATCAATGCAAAAAAAAAAAAACGATTGACCTAGGATCCACAATACGGTAGCATTTTATCATTGACGATAACAAAATAATGTATTCACTAGACCATTTATTAAACGCGTTATTTACATTCAAATACGTGACGTAAAATTTTTGTCAAATCATGATTACGTTGGCATTTTTTATAGTGATAAGTGCACGACATCAACCGACGCATACGAGTATGTCATATTTAAAAGGTGTAATATTCAAAAATGTTTTTATTTTCAGTGACGCCAAAAATATGGCTGTAGACGTCCGTAACATTGTGTTAAGGGCTGTGAGAGAGAAGGGAGGTCGCACGGAGGACGAAGCGGCGCAATTCCTCAAGAAACTCGAGTCTATGAAGAAATATTCTGCTGACGTATGGAGTTAAAACTTCATATTCTGATTAATAATAATCTAGCCTAATTTTTAGCTTTGAAATGTTAATGTTCAACGAGTGTAGTTACATGAAATATCTGTGACAGTATGTACCTACGTGAGCGCGTTATGGCGTAGTTACATTCGATAAATTTAGTTATTATTTAAAATATTTATGTTATAACACTGATTCAAAATCGACTAAAAGTTTATTCATTCGTTGGTATATATATAATTTTCTGGGAATAACCAGGGTTAAAGCATATAAAGTAATATTAAATTTCTTTGTACAATTATTTATATTTGAAAACTAACTCGGTATTCAGTATACATAAGATTTTTGTATTGAACTTTAAAGTTATGTGCAAGAGGTGTTGTTGAATGTAATTATTCAAAAACTCATTAATGTTTACGACGAACCCAAATAACGTTACAAAAGACGGCGCAGTTCAAAGAACTTTGTGATGCAAATCATAATACATAGTCGACTGATTTATTATTTCTATTTTTATACATACTGCTAAGGACCACATTTTTTTATTTAAAACAAGATTAGATAATTGCGTTTATTGTGTTGAAATTGTATTGTTATTGAGTGTAAAGTTTGAGTCGTTAGCACGTTTTATATAAGTGGACTGGGCAATAGTATGTAAGATAATAAGGTTATAATATTTTTATAATAATGTTATTTGAATAAATCTTTCATATTAATAGTATCTTTTATTTTTTCTATCTAATCAAATTCCTTTTTCCTTTTTAAAGCCTTGAGTAAGTATATGAAAAACAAAGAAACAAAGCATTTGTTTTATTATTATCAGACCTTGTGATAAATCACGGAGAATAACGATTGTTTTTACGCTAATTCCTTATCATACTTTTTCAATTAAAATAAAATAATAGGAGTTTGAATTTCAAGTGCTTCTAATTTATAAACAAATTAAAAACAGTAGCAACTTGCCTATACCTACTTTGATATACAATTACGCTGTTGGGCGTGGGTGAAGTAATCTTGTCCCGCACTGACAGATACCAGAAGACCAGATCGGACCGGCTACTTCTACGCCAAATATTCACAAACTTTGCGCGTGATCGGTGATCTTCTTAGTTGAATTGCTTGAAGTTACTTTTTGCTAATTAATATGAATGACAAATTTTCGATCTTGAAAGAATAGGGATATTCATACTGTGTATAATCATCAATCATTATCAACTGATATTCATTGTTTCTTAGACATTCTGTTTTATCTTGCCAAATATAGCAGAGTTGAAGATAATGTGCAGATAAATTGAAAAACTTTCAAATTTCTATGTGCCTTAGTTTCGAACTACATAAATTGAAGGGTCCTATCCACAGCCCCTTTACATTGAATTTTCATACATTTTTACAGGAAGAATGAAACAATGAATTAATTATGACTTTGGATATTGATAGAAACCTTGGATAAATGAGCAGAGCGGCAAGGTTACTTGTTTATTTTTTTTCATGAACATATTTCTATTTTTAATTCTTAAATATAAAGGAACTGTTTTTTTTGTCTACAAACATCAGTGATAATTCGTGATATTATTAATTTGCTACTTTGCATTAACTATCGTTGTTAAATTAAACCCAACGGTTTGGAATAGTAATTTGACAGAACTAATAAGAATGTCCATCAATAATTATATCTAAAAAAACTATATGTAAAGATTGAGTGTTAAAATAATGGGCTGGTTGTTGCATGAGGTCAATTGATGATACCTACTAACCAAAGATAAAAATATGTAAAAAAATTACTGTTCTATATTTTGTACCATGTATGGACCAATTTTTAACTTAAAAAACTACTAACAATATTTCAAAATTTCACAATCACAAAATGTATGTAATGGCAAAATAATTTTTAAAATTTACAATGATCGATATTATAATTGCCATTTACTTCCTACTATTTTAAACGTTCTTGAGGATGAATATTTAATATTATTACATTAAAAAATAGCTGAAGCCCAGCGTGGAGGCTACAAATTATTAGTCAGTATGTAGTCATTTATAATATATTGCATACACTATAAGAGAACCAACATTGAAATCATCACTTTTTGTAAATGATAATAAATTTATCCAAAATCATATTAGTTTTTAACAGTGCCTTCAGATAGGATAGGAAAGGTATATGTAGTAAATAAATAGACATATGGTAATTTTTAAAACGATAATTTATTGATTTAACCGCAAATATATTAGTTTATATACACAAAGGACGTCAACAAAATGCAAACAGATAGCCAGCTACGCGCATCAACCGATTCACACTCCAACGTCTGCTAATAATTAGTGTTCTCTGGAAGTGGAATAAAGTCGATCTTTTATTAAGACGCATTATCATAGTTTGTCGATACATAATATCTAATAAGTATTATCCGACATTATAACTACTAATGTGTCACCTAAGTTAACAATAGGTATTTTAAACTACTCAAGACGCATACGAAAATCAAATCACTAAAACAAACACCTATTTATCAACACAAATACTGAATTAATATTAAGAACACAAATATCAAATTGCTTTAAATCGTAACTACATACTTAAATTTTCTATTATGTACATTTTTAAATCTAGTCAGGACATCATGCTCATTATAAATTCCAAGATTTATCATCAAATCTTCTAAAAAACGCACACATCGTTACGGACGTATTCTATGAACATATACTTGTAATATTTATTTGAAATATAAGTTTCTTTTGAAATGAAATCGAAAAATAAATGAAACAATGTTACAGTAATATAGAAATATGTGAGATGACAATTTTAAATCACTATGAGTAAACTAAATGACACTGAAAAAGACATGATACTGTAAACGTAAAAGAATATGATCATAATCACACAAAGCAACCACACAACGTTATATTGTACTCTCTTAATTTACACGTGTATGTATTCTACAACAATTTATACAATTTACATAGTTATTTAAGCATACACAACTGTAAAAAATATTTCTATCTTACGCCCAATTAACTCACAGCAAAATATTACAAAATGAATTTATCTTCTAAAATGAACAATGATAACACCATTTATGTTCTACGTAATATAACTTGCATGGTTAACTTTAACTTGGTAATACATTAATGTTTTGTTCTAGAAACATCGGAAGATAAATTATTACACTGTAAGGCACGACTTACAAGGCAAAAAGCGCCTACTGTATTTATACATAACTAGGGATTTTATTGGAAAATATGCAATTCCTATGCATTGGAAGATTCACGATTTTTGGATCATATACTAAAATTAACGACATACCAACAGCTAAAATCATTGCATGAACTTGTAGATCAATTTATTTTATTTACATATTATTACCAAATTCAATCTACAGATGATCCACATTTAGAAAAATTGCATGTTTTCTAATAAAAACACATGGTCACTATACTGTGACGTAATTTATGTACCTTTAACACTTACTAGTAACTAGTTATTGCATTGGTATTAGAGCTTCGAGTAAACTATTGCGTTTTAGTACAGAATAGAAGAATTAAAAAAGTAAAATGCAGAAGGCAGTGCTATTATACGCATTATAATGAGCATCCTGACCAACTCTAAGTATAGGTATTCTACTAAATATTTTAAATATAGGTTGTATTAAAATGAATCTTATGCAAGCGCCAAATAATTAAAATTCTTAACAACTACGCGACAATTTGTATCTTGTTAAAAATTGTAGGTTATCCGTAAGCGTAACGTATATCGTAATGTGTTAAAGTTGTGGGAGCTTCAGTAAAGAAATGTCAAAGTAACATTCATATTTATGGTAAGATATTGGATAACACTATCCATGGTGATACTTTAACATGTTGTACCAAACAAGTCAACGCATAAAACGTAAAGGGAGATGTAATATAATATAATATAATGTTTATTTCAAACATGAGTGTAAACCACTGAATGTAACGTTAAATTTCTTTAATAACTATGAGTCAGTACAGCGAGGAACGTCAGGAGACTTAAGTACGTCACCGGTAATACAAGACAGCTTTTATGTAGTCGTCAACGGACAGGGCGACAAGGCTCATTTGGCGCATGACTCCATTATTCATCTGATAAAAACATTTAACCACCGACTGACAACCTAAGACCAGGGAACGAGTCAACTCTGCAATTTGTCAGTCACAACCGAGTTTCAAAGTTTGTCAGCCAGTAGAAAGTGCACACCAAGAAGCTTATATCTAATACACTGGAGATTGCACTATGACCATTAACTTGTAACAAGAAAATATGACCTTGAATGACACCTGTATGTTCTTTTATCCCTTTCACACCTAACTTGGCAAGTTGGTGTGAAAGGGATAAAAAACTTTCTTGGAGTCAACTCTGCAATCTGTCAGTCACAACCGAGTTTCAAAGTTTGTTAACCAGTAGAAAGTGCACACAATGGAGTATCCATACGTCAAAGTCGTCTTGTCTCACAGTGTAGTGTGGAGAGAGTGAGCAAGAAATGCAATCTCGTATTACGAGTGACCGTGTGACCGCTCACGAGTCGGCCGGCACCTCCCACTCCGCCAGCCCGCGCTCCACCAGCTCGCGGTTCAGGAATATCACTTGCTGGAATTGTACAAAACACCTTCATATTTGCATTAAGGTTATTGACACATTGAAGCGCGTCACACACGGTGAAGATACTATATTTTATGTTAAGATTCTCTACCCGAAACACTGACACAAAATTTCGGGTCATTTGTAACAGGATGGCGGTTCTACAGGGGTCTTAGTACGCAATGACAAAAAGAAAAATGATGGTCAGAACGCTGATACCGGATACCTTAAGATACTGTAATATTTTATATTAGAGAATCTTAACATAAAATATTATAGTACCTTCACCGTGTGTGACGCGCTTAATTCATTAATTTCAATGTATGCTGGAGTTTCAGTTATTATATTTTATTTGTAAGATTGTTCATTCATTTTAATTAAGTTCAATATTCGAATTATGGAGTTTGAACTACTATATTTATTATAATAATTGGAATACAATTACAATTGTTACATTAAGAAACACATTAAAATATATTGTCACACAAGTATACTGAACATAATATGATAAACAATATTACATAAACTGTGTACATTCAAAGTAAATTAATACAACTATTGTTATCATATTAAAAAAAAAATTCTCACCAATTAATCCAAAATAAATCAAATATAGCATGATTACCTGTGGGTTAAGGGTTAGATATAAATGTACTAAGGGTAGTCCAGTCTCATCGTAGCCAGCGACCTGCGCGTGCAATAGTTGTCCCGCTGTCAAACCAGCCATTATACGTAGAGCCTCGCTGCTCCAGTCTGGCTCTAAATTAATGAGAAATCACAACAAAACTATAGTTTTTATTCAACATGAAAAGAACTTATTGTTTTGCAGATATTAGATTAACTATTAATTATACTTAAGTGGATATTTTATGTTGCGATTATTTACTAAATTTTGTAGCTAGGACAATTTCATTTTCGTAATATATTTGCTATTAAATATATAGGACTGTCGCCCCGCCTGTCGTTTTCCAGTCTTCACGGGAATAGACATCAATGACGCGAAGATGCAAATTTTCGCAGAGTTAGAAAACTTAAACCTTTTCAAACTAGTATATTCGGTGAAATTGGTGTTTTTGTTTTATAGAGCTTGTAAATGTTTATACAGCATTCGAATGCTCTTAGAGCGGCCGTACACGGCTCGAGCAGTTAACGGCTGAGCTACGTACACGGACTGCTCGAGCGGTCGGTCGTTGACTGCTACAAACCGCGCAGTTGACGGCTTGAAGCGGTCGCGACGGCTCGAGCAGTACGGCAGTGAATGAATGTCCATAGTTCGCAGCTTCAAGCCGTCGGTTCAAGCGGACCGTGTACGGCCGCCCTTTTTAAAGAATTGAATAACATCGAATTCTGCCTCATGATCGTTTTTTTTCCTTTTTTTATAAGTATAATCGTTTTAAAACTTTGACGTAATCAACGGTTATTCAAATAGATAGCAGATAAATAATTAATTATAAAAATAATTAAAAATTCAAAACTTGTTTATTTGACCGACTTTTTCATGAACAACCAGTTAAAATGCCTGAAGGTTAATGAAATTTGCAGTTGGTTTTCAGAAGCAAATTATAATCATATGAAAACACAAGCAAAATGGCAAAAGTTGTTTTTGTATTGCTGTTGTTTATATTATGTTAAATATACAGGATGCCCCAAAAAGTATGGATATACTGAAGCTGGAAGGTAGAGAACCTAAAGTGCTATCCGAATCACCCCCATGTATCTAACATATTATGTTACCATACTGAATTAGCCTATGTTTCAGCTTAACACAAAAAAATCAAGCATTTTCCACAATAATTCACGTCACTATAAATTAAAATCTCATCTTACTCGGCGATAGGTGAAAAATTGAAAAAAAAAAACGTTCTAACTCCGAAATTACGAAAAATCGCATAACATGGATAGCCCTCTAGGTCTTCTACTTTTTGGGACACCCTGTATATTTCTATATAAATAATAATGCATATAATATAAATCTTTATATGCATAAATAATTGCTTTTGTAATAAATATAGATTACGTAATTACATCTGTTTATTTAGTACGATTAGAGCATTGTGGATTGTAAAAATATCAGTGGGAATGTTTTTGTAGTCAAACTCAACAAAATATATAATTATAGACCTATTTGACACACAAATACTCACCATTATTGGCTGGTTTGACGAAAGCGAGTAGAGCCTCCGTGGCCTGGAAGGGCAGTGTCATGAAGTCAGAGCGGATCTGCTTCAGTTGGTCGTTGTCGACGGTGAGGTAGCCGCCGAAGTCCACGAGCTTCACGACTGATGTGTCGTTGTCTTCCGATGTGGAGATCACTTGGGCGCGATACCAGTTGTTCTCAGTGGGCGCCGCGCAAATTGAACCCTCTGGTACGCGAAATGGAACAATGTCAAAAAATAAAAATAAATCGTTGTAGGTTTCTATGTTTGAATATTTGACATAAACAAGGTTAAAATACGGAAATTTTAAATCGACGGAAAAAATTAAGTTTCGATTTTCGGTAGTTTTAAGTTATTTAAACAATTTAAAAACATTATAAATGCATTTATATTTATTCTAATGCTGTAAGTTGTAATAAAAGGATTATTTTGATACACGTTAAAATACTAAAATAGTGAACATTAACTTAAACAAACATTTACATACATAGACAACAACATGTTTTTACATGAAAGAAAAAACACTGTAAAAACCAGTAATATATCGTGAGCAAGGAAACCCTGGTTATGGAGATCATTTGTGCACATATGTATTTATTTGACAAAGTGAACTTCATTCTTTGTATTAAAAACAAGTGCTCTTCGTAATATAACTCATCAAATTATTTTTGTCAATCGATATTTGATAAGATTATCACAATACTATGAACTGATACTTATAATTTAGTTATAGTAGCTAAAATGCCTATATATTTTTGTTATCTGTAACTAGATATACGGTATCCGTATACCTACATTACCCCAAGAAAGGTGGGAAATATTTATCCCATCTACAACAACAAATATTATACATGTAGGTAGTTAAGTTATGATTATATGTATTATTTAAATATTTTCATTCATAAAAGTTCAATTTGGCGACATTGGGCGACCGAATATGCCACGGCCACTGCTTGTCAATGTTTTAATTTGTATAATTTGATGGTCTCACAATTTTTGACGTAAACTTTATGTTTTACATGAAAAATTTATGAGACATATTTCAATAATAACGACCATACATGATACAATATTTAATATTATGGTCTATATAAAACTTATCATTAGTCATGCTTAAATATTAAAAACAGAAATAAAATCAGATTATTAGTCAGATCACATGAAATGATGAAATATTTTATAATCAGGGTTAAAAAAAGACTTAAAAAATTGCTAAGTGGCGGGTTTTGGTACTTTAAAGTTATAAATTTCTAAAGTTATTTTAAAATTCGACATTGGTCCCAGATTTCAAGTTCATAATGCAATGTATAATAATGAAGTGTTACCAAAGAATACATAACAATGGCGTGTTTATATTACGTAGTTACAACTTACGTATAATTATTGTTGCATACCTATTTAAAGGTTATCAAATGTTTTATGTTATTCGTTAAATTAACTTTTTACCCATATTGACTAATGAATTGCGACTTCTGAATATGAACAATTATGTACATTTACAGAGTCATAACATCAATAGGTAGTTGCTTTTTTATAACTACTAAAATATAAAAAAAAAACTTTTTTCATGAAAAAATAAATAAATAAATAATTGAAACTATGAACTTAAAAGCGATTATTTCAAAAATAATATTTTTATGGGTCATTATATCTGTTTATAGTATTTGTGTTTGGTTTAATCTCGAAAAAGATTCGTGAATGACCTTGACCGGAATTCTAAAATTCGTACACAAACCATTGACACAAATAACAATATGTTTATCTTGCTAAACGTCTGCACAGCAACAAGACATTAGTCTCATTTAAATAAAAAATGTTGCCAATATTTTCAATTATAAATAAAAGAAAGCATCAAAACAAGTTTGTTTATACCAAGTACCTAAATACCTATTTTGTTTTTTTAGATTTAAAGAAAGACGCAAAAAGTAACGAGTTTAATAATTCAATATACCGGAAATAACGTTATTAATGTTACATTCATCTTAATAAATCAGATCGAAATACCGTCGCGTTAATCAACGGCGAAATGTCACAAAAGGCCATTTGATTGCGCGTACCTTTCACCGGGCGCGGCAGTGACGGCACATCCGGATTTTGGTATGTGGCGGCCATGAGGCGGTGTAGCGCGTGCAGCGAGGGGAAAGTCGGGTGGAGCGGCTGCTGCAGGAAGAAGTGGCCCGCGCTCACGAGGCACGTCATTATCGTGTCGTTGTTCACCGACTCCACTAGCTGCAACTGAACACATAAGCATACAACATTCATTAAACGTTCTGCACTTGCTTTGAGATACAAGTGAAATTGAAAGAAAATGCGTAAACTCTAGTTTAAACGGTGTGACACTCACTTGAAGGTATTCAGGCACTAAAGGCGCCAATCGTTGATATAACTCTGCACTAATTTCCTTTGTTGTAAAGTTGGGGAACCTCTTCTCAGGGAATTTCTCTTTTATCATTTCTAAAGCTGCCTCAATTTCACTTTGAGTTCCTAAAATATTCACATTATTTTATATTGTATTTAAACTTACCATTCTAGAATAGCAAAATCTCTAAAGGGAATTAACATCATTTTTAATAAAGTTAAAGTTTACCTTCAATTGCACAAATCTTTTGTTTTGACACCTCTGGATGTCTCCTAACATAAACAGTTGCACCAGTCTTAGCTTTGATGCATGATACAAATGAACCAGATTTGCCTATTAACAGACCAACCAGGGTCTGTGGTATTAAAAATTGATGTATTCTAAGGCCTGCCTCAGAGGCAACAATGTTCATATTTGTAGGTGGTGGACTTGCAGCCTCTGAACATCCTTTACCACTATCACTAGAACCCTAAAAGACACATACTTGATAAATATTTTGTTTTGTATATAATATGTAATACAAAAAAATTAAAAGTATAGAATGTACATTTGACATACCTCACTATGGTCATCTGAGAAGTGACACATGGATGGACTAGCCATCATGGGATCAACAGGACTGTGGTTAGCTGAATCCCGTTCTGAAATTCTCCTAGCTTGTGAAGTTGAGTATCTATTTTGACCTTCCACAGGTTCTTCAATATTTCTAGATTCAACAGTCTCATTATTACTATCATTTATGTCCTCTGAAACATTTTCAGAGGAAGTATTTTCAGTCAGTTTACTTTGAGATGCAATAGCATCAACTTTTGTACTATCTGACTGTGTTTCTGCCTGTGATAAACTGTCATCAGGCGAATTGTCAACAGCAACAGCAATTCCACTTTCCTCATTTACTTTTGCAGAACGCATGTTGGCATTTGCATTCATGTTGCAAATCATTTCTGCTCTGAAAGATGAGTTTAAATCATACTCAGTTTTCTGTGAAACACAAGCATTTTCTTTGATTTTCACAGACTCCATATAATTATCTATACCTAAGGACATTTTCTTTTCCTTCTCTATAGATTTCTTTCTAATAATCTTTTCAATTTCCAAGTCCACCTCTTCGTCTGTCAATTCTATAGGAGATGATCTCTGTGAGCCACTACCGTTAGGAATGATGTCAATGGGTGCTGATTTAATAATAGAACGATCAGCCTTTCCTAAGGGTGATGACTTTCTTAACTCTGCCTCAGCATTTAAAGCTTCAGCTAGTTCTTCTTGCAAACTTTTTATTCTTTCTCTTCCACCTGGGTCAGATTTTGCATATTCTCTCTTTTTCTTGAACCAAAAAATTCCTAACAAGACTGCTATTGAAGGTACTGACCACATGAGCAATTGACGAGAAGGTGCCATTGTAATAAGCCACTTTTACTAATGAACTACAACAAAGAAAATAATTTTTTAAATATATTTTGTATTTGTAGAGTACAACAAATAAAGAAAAATAAAAAATATATTTTGTCAAGCTAAAATAGAACAGCTTGATTTGATAACACCAAGATAAGAGAAGACAAGCTTGTATTACAAATTCAAAGAACAAAATTAATTGTATAAGCTTCTTTAGGAAATCTGTACAATAATCGGAATTATTTTATTTTTTCCTCATAGTACAGGAATAATTATGTTATACCCTAACATATATAGGTTAAACAGTTAAACATCATTTTTTCTTCAGAGATAACAACTATATAGTTTAAATTTAGGGTAGAGATAATATTAGATAAGGCAATGGAAACGGCGTGAATTATTTACAAATGAAAAAAAAAACATACATACCTGAGCCATTTCAAAAATCATTATTTTATTATTATTAATTAAAAAAATAAATAAATACCGAATAGCACATGAGACGTTGTACCGGCGATACCATACGGTATTATCTAATTTGTACACAATTTTGGTTAGACTTTATTTAATTATCTAGTTTACACAAGAAACTATCATAAATAGCTTTATTTATTTATTGAAATCGCCGTTGACCATGTGCTTATGTTATTAGCTACGTTGACTACGTATACGTTGTCCGGTTTGGGTCACGAGCAATGTGGAAACCTTCACGGACAACACGTAAGCATTTGTACGAAATAAAAAATGAAAGGTTACGCAATTAATGGTATGTCAGTATATAACAATACACTAACTCTTGATATACTGGGCTAAAAGCTAGTAGGATATATATTTGTTTTCAACTCATAGGGGGTATCGTCATCACGACCTACTAATAGATCAAACCCGTGATCCAAATCTGGAATGATGCCGGCAAATAAGAATGGTTACTTACTTTGGTATATAAGAACTGATGTTTCAAATTTCAAGAAAAGAAAAATAAAATCACTTCTAAAATAAGCCAATATATAAAGTTTACTTATGAATTTCGCTCAATAATAAAAATCCAACAATCCACGTGCTCACAATGTTTTCTACCGAAGCACAACAAAATTCAATATGGCGATTGCAAGATGGCAACATTTTTAATCTAAAGACTTCAACAGATATAAAAATCATATGGGTTTATAGAAGAAAATATGAGAATCACAGATAAAATTAATTTTGACCTCCAGGTTAGCTTTTAATAGGGCCTCTAACGTATTCTAAAAATATAAAGTGTAATTATTTAGTGTAGTACTTTGTAATGCCACCCTAAGATGCCACCTGAAGAGAAAGCACTCATTATTTTTGAAAAAGTTAAAACTTCTCCTTCAGATAGCATAACAAATTTTTTTTAATTAGTTATATGTAGATATTCATTACTGATTACTCCATCATTCAAAAATCTTGACGACGCGACGCGATAAATAAAGCTATTTATGATACCGACCAGAGATGTAACGGAGCTTCGATTCCGGTTCCGTTAAGTCGGAACTTCCGATTATTATTACACTTTCGGTTCCGACTTCGGTTCCGATACTTTTGTATCGGATGTTAATCGGAGGTCGAACGAAACAAAGCGGGCGGCGCGCGACGGCCTGTGCCGAACAGGTTCATACATGTCGCGCGGGGAATCCCCCGACCCCCACTACGTGCACTCTATCATCAATTATTTTTTCACTTGTTAGTTGTTATTATTTGTTACGCCCAAGACACGTTTATAGGTTATAGATAATTGTTTTGATTTTCGCGGCTTATTATCAATGAAAGTGATCTGTTTTTGTGTGGGATAATGAAACCTAAGTCCAGTTGTATTTGGAACTACTTCAATGAAGTTAAGTTTCAGTTCAATTAAGTTAAGTTTCAGTTCAATTAAGTTCATTAATTTTATCTTTTGTTCATTTGGAATTATGCCAATCTTTTTCACAGTTGTTTTTTATTTTATAATAAAAAATAAAAATGAAAAGAATTGACTATAAATCATGTTTTATTTGTCCTTAAACAAACTGACCCTGCCTCCGATTTCGATTCCGATTCCGATAAACCAAATTTGAAAACTCCGATTCCGATTTCGGTTCCGATAAAACTACCTCCGTTACATCCCTGATACCGACGACTACTTTGACGACGCGGTTGGCGCAGTGGTAAAGTAACTGCCTACTGAGCCGACGGTCCCGGGTTCGATCCCCGGTCAGGGCAAATATTTGTGTGATGAACTCAATTATTTGTTCTTAGGTCTGGGTGTTAATATCTATATATGTATTTATTAAAATATTATATTTATCGACGCCTAGTACCCACAACACAAGACTTAATTGAGCTTACTGTGGGACTAGGTCGATTTGTGTAATAATGTCCTATAATATTTATTTATTATTATTTATATATTTATCTATACAACTATACTAATATAGGTACTATATAATATATAATAAAGCTGAATAGTTTGTTTATTTGAACGCACTAATCTCAGGAACTACTGGTCAAAGTTGAAAAATTATTTCGGTGTTAGATAGCCCATTTATCGAGGAAGACCAACAGGAGCGGAGCCACGCGAGTGAGACTGCGAAGAATGGATCTTCAAGTTCGTTATAACGTGGTTTTAACTTTATGACCTAGGTCCTAGACAAATCCTTTGTTCAGAGCGGGAGAATTAAAACTTTTTTCTCACACTACCTTGTTGTAGAACAGTCTTCCATCATCGCTGTTTCCAGCAAGGTATAATTTGAATCTTTTCAAAAAAAGAACCTACCTCTTCCTTAAATGCTGACAACACATAGAAATCTAAATAACAAGACACTAGAAGTCGTAAGCACGCGTGACCTTGTCGCCACTCAGGTGACTTCCAAGCCACCAGGGCGTCGTCGCTATTCAGTTGCTCTCGAGACGTGCTTGTGTAAACATAGTGTGTTTCATCCTTGGTTTCATCCTGTAGTTTCATCATTTCCCATTGCGGAAATCCATCCTGCTATACCTTAGATCATTACTTAATGATCTAAGTGCTATACTAATAAAGGAATAACATTTCACCGGTAATTATTTTTTTTTAGAAATAATGCCGTTTTTCCTTAAAATTAAAGAATATTTACAAGTAATACGAATGTCACCATAGTAATCTAAATAAAAATGACTAACACAGTCATCAGTTTCTTATTATCACGTTTAACACAAATTTCACCCTTATTTCTATGTGTTTAGGTTCAAGGTTACATCTATTGAAAATTAACGCCCTCTGTTGTAGAAAAGCCGAACTTTTTCGAATTTGTATTTTTCTGAGCAAAAAGAAACAAAACATCTCATGTACCTGGGGATGTTATAAACCGAAAGTTCGAAAATTAACCGTAAAACCGTGCGTTAGGGTACTTAATAAAATGCTGTATTTAATTTTTTAAAGTCGGTCGCTGCTGAGTTCGGGTTTTGGGGAACGCCGATGATGGAATGGGGAAAAATCCATCGTCGGCGAGCGGGTGGCGTGAGCTCGTGTACAGCTTGCACCGCCTCGGGGTGGGCAATTGGTGGAAGGCCTGGAATTTCCTGGAAACGGGCAACTGCTGGGCGGGACATGCGGAAGATTGCGAATGTGTTCCCGCATCCCGTCTAAAGCAGCGCGTTGGTACACGGTGGGGTTTTAGTCGGTGGGAATCCCACATAACCCTCGGCTCCTTCCCCGGGAGCCATGGGTATCTTAGGCAAGATTTCCCACTTTAGGGCGAAATGTTACTTGTGTCTGTAGGCTTTTACTCATAGATCTAGATGTCTCTAAACATGCTCTCCAGATGTTGCTAAATACATATAAATAAATAAATAAAACGTTATTGACATAATAAATAGGTTTGTTTATGAATCCATAGGCTCCTGAATTAGTAAAACACTGTGTCTCTGGAGCCAGAAAAATGAGCAATAAAATTATTAGAAATTTCAACTCTGGGCCTCCACTAGCGAATCCAACCTAATGTGCATGCAAAGAGTGCAAAACAACATCTTAAGAGTGCTCACAGCAGCTCCATGGTACACTCGCAACTCTGAAATTCATGAGTACATAGAAATGCCTACAATTAAGGAGGAAGCTACAAAATACCTCAAGAAGCACAAGAAAAGACTTGGAATGCATCCAAATCCTCTCTCCCAGCAATTGCTTAAACTAAAGCCCAGGAAACTTCTGAAAAGAGCTAATGTTGATGTTGAGCTACATTAGAAAGGGGAATTAGGGCACTGGCTCTGGTTCTCAAATCGCCAAATTATTCTGTCCAAATATCTGCTCATAGTCTGTTGGCTGATCGCAGATGTTAATTATTATAATAAAAAAAAAAAATTATTAGAAAACAATATTTTGTCCCACTTAATCAGCCAAAGCCATGCCACCAAATACTTGTGGTGTTCGGGTAAGATACCTAGTAAAATCTGTTGCCTAGGTGTTGTCGTCCTGAATTAAAATTCTCAATATATTTCTGGCTGTTGGCATAACACTAAACCAAGTTTAGTATTAAAACAACCGGCGTTAACTGATAGAATGCGCCTACAATATAACAGGACAAAGGTAATTTGATTTTTGCCCTGTCCCATTTCATAAATATTCGATAAATAGTTACAAATAAGTAAGTCAAATATGTATAATACATAATAATAAGAAGAGAGAGATAATAAGAAGTCTCAGCAAAATAAATGAAATAACTGAATTTATGATTTTTGTTTAATAGTTATCATAGTATGGATAGATATCATAATTCATCATATCTATTTACAGCCAAAATTTTTAATAGTTAAAATCAAAATAAACATGATAATTACAATCTATATATTTTATTTTCATACTTAATTTATAAATTGAAATTGAAGACGTTAATGTTTTTATAGTGCATTTTAGACTGTTGGTTTTAACCCATTGAGCCCCGAACGGCCTGATCGGTCCACGACACAATAGATTTTCTATTATGTCTGTGATTCCAGGGCCTGAGTTATTAAATAATATTTTATAACATTGCATTTTATTAGAACAAATTTAAATATTCCAAAGAACAAATATACTCTAACATGATTAAAAATACATAGGTGACTAATAGGATAAGAAAGCAAACACAAAGGATGTTTTAAAGTATTTAATTATGTACATTCCTTAAATTTTAACATTTTTCTATAGGAGTTTTAAATGGTACTTCAAGGAATGTTGTGCAATATTTCCTAGTAGTTGTCTCATAGTTTGTGGGATGACTTTTTTAATTAATAATAAATAATACTAAATAATAGAAATTTCTGCAATTTGCAAGAAGTATTGGAAGATGATTACAGTGGTTTTTGCCTAAAATGTTTAGACAATCTTCTAATCTCAATGATGAATCAATAAAAAACAGTTTTACAAATCATTCTATTTAACAGAAATAAATTTACATAAACTTACATAGATACTGTGGATTTAAGATATAAAAAACGATTCAAACTGCATCAACAGGATCTGCTTCATCATCTGAGCTGACCTCATCTCCAAATTCAATGTCTTCATCCAAACCATCGACTGAATACACAACTGTCTCATTGATACGTACAGTTTCTGGGAATTCACCATACGTTTTAAGATTCCTTGCCTCATCAGGTGTATATTTTAAGATTACGTCAGCCTTGGCATCTTGGTAATCTCGTAATCCAATTAATATGATATCGCCTTGATTTATCCATACCTTTTTTCTAAGTTTTCCTCTGATGTGGCAAAGACGTTTTATGCCATCAAAGCACATGGCCTCCAAGCGGCCATTACCGAGCATCTTTGTGACTTGGGCGTACTCCTGACCGTCTTCTTTGAATACTAACTCACGTTTTTCTGTTTCGTTTTCATTTTTACCCCTCCTCCTGTTTTTACCTCCTTTTCCTTTATTTTTCGGCATATTTATATAATCTTGAGTACAAACATATACAATTAGAAACTAGTGAAAATCTTTAAAAATTTGCTATGTTGACGGCCATAAGACTTATGTCAGTTTGTAGTCTGTGGACCGTCGTCCGTCACCCGTGTTATGCCCGTGTTGCAGCCATTGCAACAGAACCACAGACTGATAATTATAGACAACAGACTAAAAATAACATAGAACAGAATGATTATGGAAATGTCACAGGTAAATGTAGTTCAATTATTGTTTCCCAAGAAGCTTATATCTAATACACTGGAGATTTCCGTATGAACATTAACTTGTAACAAGAAAATATGACCTTCAATGACGGCTGTATGTTTTTTATCCCTTTCACACCTAACTTGGCAAGTGGGTGTGAAAGGGATAAAAAACATACAGGCGTCATTCAAGGTCATATTTTCTTGTTACAAATTTAATGTTCATACTGAAATCTCCAGTGTATTAGTTATAAGCTTCTTGTTTTTTCCCCACACTACATTTTATTTTAAATAGGTACTGACATATTGAAATGTGCTTTACATCATCAAAAATTGAGCCACTAAATTACAAGGTCATTTAATTTAGGAAAATGAAATCACCATTTATTTGTTTTATTAATTACCGATACGAGTAATTTTACGTTTTGCATTCTAGAATGGTTTATTATTTCTGATTTAAAGAACTTAACGTCGCGTCCAGTCGCGTCGTAACAATATTGCACAGCAATATTGCGTCAGATAGCCCTTTTTCTCTAAAAACACTAACGAGGGATGTTACTCTAAAAATCGAAAGCTGATAAATTTATAAATTGGTGGTCATACCATGTTGTCATTGTAATAAAACATAATTAATGTAAGTAAAGATTGTCTAATCTAAAAATGAACGCCCCTCCACTGTGTTTACGCTCACATTCAAAGTACGTGTATAGACGCAATACACACAAATTGGTCTGCCTCATTGGTCGTTCAGTCCTCCAGTCCCGTCCATGCCCGAACGACAGGACCAGTTGGCCAACTAGTGCATAAATGACGCGATGCACGACAGAACGGACGTGTCATTCCGTACATAGCGCGCTCTTCCCGCCATACAATGCTAGGCACCTGAACTGATCGCCCGATTAGTTGACAAATCAGTGCGCGAGTGTCAAAGTTTGCAGTAGAATCGACGCGCGCACACATATAAAGTGGTTCAATAATTATTTGTCCTCACACATTGAAACAATTAAGTTTAGTGGAGGGGCGTTCATTTTAGGATTAGACAATCTCTACTTATTTATTATTTGACAACTTTATAACTACAAATTTTTTTTGTTATTTTTTCTACGATTATTGTCAAATTTAACAGTTTACGCGAACAGTGACTTTTTCAGTGACTACCTGTGGTGACTGCGAAATGTGTAGCACCCAAGTAGCACCTGCTTATTTTTTAGCATTGTAAGGGCCGGCCGCCGGCGCAGATATGGCGGAGCGCAGCGCACTTTTCGTCTGTCTACATTGAGATATACATATGGAGTTGACACCGCCTACATCACTTATGTTCCGCTCAACATACTTACAGGTTTTTTTTAATGGTTTTAAAGTGAAACGCATCAAATATGCCTTCGTGTAATAATACAAATAATACGGAAAAGTGCAAAGGAATAACTTTCATCGGTAAGTAACTAGATACTTAATAATTTTTAAAACTTAGAGCAAAAAAATGCCGCACAGATTTTGTTCGTGGTGTCTCCTCCATACGTAGTTATATTATCTCAATGTCTGTCTACGGCATTTTCCATTCAAACTTGTCATAATTGAAATAAAATTCAAAATCATACAACAACAGTTTATTCCCGAGGAGAATTAAAGCGTCACATGCGAAAGAGAGCGCGGTACGTTGAATATTATTTAATGAGGATAATGTCGATACTTGTTCAACAAAGAAAAATGTTTTGCGCTGCGCTCCGCTATATCTGCGCCAGCCCTTATAGCTATGGGAGTCGGAACTCGCAAGTCATATGCTTGTTCATACGTTGGTCATACGCAAGAAGCTTATATCTTAAACACTGGAGATTGCACTATGACCAATAACTTGTCACAAGAAAATATAACCTTGAATGACGTCAGTGTTGTTTTTTGTCTCTTTCTGTGGGTGACCACACTGGTTTGTATATTCAGGATTTTTCGAAATAGAAAAAAATAAAAATCATGGTCTATAAAATATAATAACGACATATATTTTTAACAGTATTTATATTATAATTACTGGTCAACTTACAAGAATTATCACCTTTTAATTGGCAGAAAATGATAGTTTTAAATAACGCTTGATAACTTTTGGCTACAAAGCTTGAATATTAACCGATATACATCATTAACATCCTTTGTAAATAGAGGAAAGTTGTGTTTTGCATCAGATGCTGTTTACCAAATTGTACGTTACTCAGATCTTCTTTTTAAACGCGTTGCTTCGACGGGTCAACTTCAAGCCAAAAATATCAAAGAAAAACTGTTTATAACAGCCTTGCAAAAATTTCAGCTAACTTTACAAAGTTTATATTTCAAAAGGTTTTTTTTTCTGGGTCGTAATCCTCAATAATTTTACCCTTGATAGGCACATATTTTTCTTTTTACTTCATTTTTTGGAAAGCTGAAATACGTAAAACAAAAAAATATAAGGTTAAAAAGTATTAATTTCAATGTAAAAAAGAACAATCTTAAAACCACATGTGAGTGCAATACCGATGTCGTGTGTTGTTTCATTACTAGTATAAAAATCTTTAAAATGGTGTTCTAAATATTCATCAAAATATTGTTTTAGCAATATATTCTCGTCGCTATCCGTAAAAACCCGTCATAATGGTTACCTTACTTGTTAAATTTGTTTTTTTGAAAACTTGTTGAAAAATGATGAAAGTATTAGGAAAAGAACTTATTTAACATGATTGCTTACTAAAATGTTGACGTTTTTTGCAATTAAAATGATTCTAAACAGGTAAAGGCATGAGTATTGAGGAATATTATAAATAACGTAAATATACACTTGCCTGTGAAATTATAGGCCAGAATTTGGTTTCCAAACACTTCTGCCATTTTGCACAATACAATATATTCTTTATTTTCGGAAAATATTTATTAAATACGCAACAACATTAACTTAAATATTCGAAGCGACGAAATTTTTTTGACACATATGCCATATTGTCAAACCGAGAGTTGCTATAATTTTATTATGGTGACTACCCATTATCAGGGAGTGTGACTTTTTAATTATTGTCTCAGATACTTAATTTATTTAGCATAAATAATAATTGTCTCATCCAACAAATGCTTCTGAATGACGTTGTTGGCAATTTATCAACAAACTCATGTACAAAAACTAACCTTTTGCACAGAATATTACAGCATACATAGTAGCCTTGGGAAAACTTCGTATTTACAGTGGCAATACCAAGCTAAGTGTGAAAGTGATAAAACACAACAACTGGGCAATATTTTCTTGTTACACGTCAAATGTTCATACCGAAATCTCCAGTGTATAAGATATAAGCTTCTTGGTCATACGGCATCTTATTTTGTATTTGACGCTTCTGACAAATATTTAAAACGTTAACATACTGTACATAACCGGTGAAATGCGAGCGGTTACGGTACGGTTAATGTAAATATATTATGACGTCGCGGTCGTCTATAGTCAAGTAACTCATTAACCGTTACTTTAACATGTTTTTATTACTAAGTAGGTACTGTGGTAATATGGTGTAACCAAGCCTTAATTTTCTCCTTAAATTTACCCAAAAATTTACCAAAGAAAAAGATAATGGCATTCATTCACTTTAGAAGATATTTTAAGCAGGTCACTATGAAGTAGCCGCTGATGGGGTCACGGATGAATTCTACACATACCCATGGCCCCGTCGTTGATGCGGCTTGACGGAACACAGTGGGGTTTTGGTCGGTAGGAATCCGACATAGCCCACGGCCTTCTTCCCCGGAGGCCGTGGGTATCTATGCAAGATTTCCCCACAAAAAAAAGGTCACTATGAAGTATGAAGATAAAACAGATAGAGGTCAAATGTTACGTAAAATGACTCCACAGTCCACTTTATTTAGAAGTTTAATTATTAATAAGATCAGGTTTTGAGTAATTCTGGAAAAAAAAATTAAAACAAAACAGAAATTTATGATTTACCTACCTAGTTTCTAACTAATAAGTAATCGGTTCAGTAGTATTTGTGTGAAAGAGTAACAAACACACTCGCACACATCCTCACAAACTTTCGCATTTATAATATTAGTAGATGAATATTAGATACCTAAGTTATGAAGTAAGATGTTGTTTGTTCACGTCTCAATCACTTAGTCGATATACGCATCTTAGTACATATTTTTTAATGAAGATCGATAATGATATTAGTGGAGAAAGATCATGTTTAACTTTTTCACGTGGGTAAACGAAACTTCATGAAGGTGAAATTAAAATATGGGGTGGAAAATTGTATAAGGAATAGCAGTTGATCGCCAAACTAGAAGCACTAATACGACGGCTTACAATATCCATATCTACGAATAACACGTGAATCGTAGTTACTGAATATTTAATAATTAAAAAATTTAATTTTGTTCCGAGAAATGTAACCTTCAATAAATGTGCTTCGCTGTTCACTGATTCCCCCCCTCCCCCCCCGGCCACTAGATTTTTTACTTGTTGACTTGTTTATACTTAAAAAATATATTTAGCCCACTTTTGTAACTAACGCACTCACATATCCGTATCGTTAAACAGCAGAACGTAATGAAGCATATAATAAGGTGTTAAAGGCTTTCAGGTAGATGTATAGTTTGGCTGCAGCGTGGTAAATGTGCAGCCGGATCGGCGTCAAGGGGCGAGCGTGGGTGGATTGCAGGGGTGAGGCCAGACGGCGAATGAACTGCAGAAAGGGTTAATGCTCGTTTCCCCTGCAACGTGGTCTGCGCTCGCCCACCTAAGCATCATGCTGGTGAATATGTGCGTCACCTTATGATTGTTATTAGACATTTAATTACCCCAATAATATCAATTGCTTTAATAAATTACTTATGAAGCGGAGAGGTTTCAATGTTGTTTATCGATGTTTAAACCATTATTATATTATCTATACTAATATTATAAAGCTGAAGAGTTTGTTTGTTTGTTTGAACTCGCTAATCTCGGGAACTACTGGTCCGATTTGAAAAATTCTTTCGGTGTTAGATAGCCCATTTATCGAGAAAGGTTATAGGCTATAATTTATCATCACGCTACGACCAACAGGAGTGGAGCCACGGGGGTGAAACCGCGCGGACAGCCAGTAATTCATATTTATGCTCTAAGCGTTCGTATAAATTTTTGAAAAGTTAATATACACATTATATAAAATAAATATCGACCACTTTTTCGTATCAGGTTATTTTAAATAAATTAATAAAAAAAAATTAAGTATATAAAAAATGCTTAGATATATATGTATTATGTAGATAGTGATTTTTAAGAGGTATAGTAGTATTTTACATAATTTATTTTAAGTATCATATAATGAGATAATACTGACTTATTAAAATGTCTTAAATGTAAAGGAAATCTTGTATATAAAACAAATAATTTATAATATTAATTAAAGTTAAAAAGTAATTTATTGTTAGTAAAATTCAGGCATGTTGTTAAAGTGGTTAAAATTGGCAAGTGTGTACTAGAGAATAAATGTGCCAAAAAATTAAGAAATGCGTAGGTATACTTTTGTAGCATGAATTCTTATTTCTTATAAATGGCTTCATATCATCATGTAAATAGATTCGCTTATAGTGAGCATCTTTATTCTAATTAATTGCGGAAAGTTGGAAATAGATGAAAATGAGGTTTTTAATCAATCTAGAAAATGGGCATTAGATGCAAGCAAAGATAGAGGACAATTTCTAAATAAGTATTACGTTTCCAAATGTTTCCATCTCAAATAAATTTATTGTAATTAGGTCAAGATTAGCTACTTATATTAGAAATATAATAAAATGAACAAACACTACGTTATTACTAATTGCTAATAAAAACTACAAGGGACAACAATTGATGAACATTTTGAAATCACTCCTTGCTTTTTTCTAAATAATAAATTACCATAAATATTACAAAAGAATTAATTCTACTTAATTCGTAAAGAATATTTTATATAAGATATACGTAATAATGAAAACATTTCGTTCTTTGAACATTATAATTATTTAATATCAACTAGGTACCTATATATTATGTCGTGTGCAGCTTGCAAGAGCTTGTATTAAATAAGTAGGTACAAACTTGTGAACTATGTGTAATAACTAGTATTATGTTATTTTCCACGATACAATATTCTCATTTATAATAGTGGAAAGAATAGGATTTCCAATGTTCAACCAAGAAAGACTGCAAGAAAGTTTTCATAATGGCTACTAGATGGCGGTATCGGTCATGAAGAATACGGATTCGATAACCATCCTACGCCAGTACGCGCGGCCGCGGCTTTTCAAGAATAGAAAAAAAAATTGATTAGGTACATACTTAATTTGCATCTCGTTTTTAGTAAGTATATTTTTTGTAATTATTGTGTATTTTTTATAAGGAATTTCCGCTGTCTGTTTGTCCCAATATAATATATTGTATTTGTATATGTAGTACATATACTTAGGTCTTTCCAGCTATTCAAAGGATTTTGGTGCGGTTGTTTTTAAAGTGTGTGTATTGGTTCCAAGTTTTAGCATATGACGTATAACTAGCGTAGCCGAGGGCGGAAAGCTCTTGAAGCAATATAGCGTAAAAATCAGCATACAACCTATTTTTGTATTCGACGTTAATCATATTTTAGATACAGAATATTTCTGTTAAAGAGCAAGAGTTAATTTTGAAGAGTATACATAATATAATTATCTAATCTTAGCTAATTGTGAGGAATTGTAGCCTTGGAATTAGGAAAGGTAGCCTTTAAAAATATAAGTAGGTAGCTAACTTTTTGTGTACCTAATCTATACTAATATTATAAATCTGAAGAGTTTGTTTGAACGCGCAAATCTCGGGAACTACTGTCCGATTTGAAAAAATCTTTCCGTGTTAGATAGCCCATTTATCGAGGAGGCTATATATCATCACGCTACGACCAACAGGAGTGGAGCCACGGGGGTGAAACCGCGCGGAGCAGCTAGTTATTGTATAAAAAGGACATAGGAAATGAAGTTTGGACCGTGCATTTTATGTAGAGTACTACTAATAACAAATGTAGAGTTTTACGTAGTAGATACATATTTGGTCGGCGGTGTTAATAAATTATTTATTGCAGCTTTTTTATTAATAACATTCACAGCATAATTTATAATTTTATTTTTGGAGTTACGTCTTATTTTATTATTTTTGATTAGCATTTTCTTTTTTATATATAAATGCTTTACGCAGTATAACAACGGTACAATTATTGCTTATTAAGTTATGTGTAAAAGATATAATTAATCTCACGTCAATTCACTTAAGTTATTAATTAATTAAAACGAGGAGACCCCAGGATAGGTAGGATTATAGGCTGTACAGCAAGATGAAATTTTTCATTGACAGGGGCCGAACGATGTAACTTTTAGCAAATGTTTCAGCAAAGTATCTTTCTTGTTCTTCAGTAATACAATATACTTAGGCCGATTCTTTAGTAACGAGATCAGGGTACTAGGTAACAGAGAATGCGCGTGCGCGGGTAAAGTTCAAGGTCGAGGGCTCTGAAAGATTTTCAAGGAGATCAACGGCCTAGGCTCCCATTTGTGGGAGTTGCTTTAGGACAATTTGGGACGCGTGACCTTCACCGTGTTGATTGAACAGCGGGCACGTGTATGGGCCGCGTAGGCGTTCGCGTTATTGAACTGAATCCTGCGATATACAACCAGATATTATATGTCCTCGAAGTGCTTTCTTTTCTTGTTTATTAAGGTATAAACTTACCTTTTGTCTATTATCTACTATATGTTATATGTACTTATTTCTATTAAACAATATTTCAGAGGATTCTTGTTAATAAATTATTATACCCTCCTATTGTTTGATTTCCTAGAACTTTGGTCGATAAGCACTAGGATATATATTTGTATATTTTAGTAAATATTCGTATGTTAGATACATATTTCTATATGTTTTTTTTTCAGGGATATTACGAAAAGTACTATACTGTAAGTACATATATATAATTTAATGACGAAAAAAGGTGATGAATGTTACAAAATATTACCTTGCGCTTGTATCTTATTATTGAGCCTTGATTGGAAAAGCTTTGTGGAACGATTGGAAAAGCTTTGTGGAAACCTACTTACACGTGGTTATGTCTTCAAAATACTCAGGAGATTTAAGAGGTTCCAAAATTATTCTTTCTTAAACTTCTCAATCCATAAATGGGTAATTCATTAGAAACAAAAAGGTCATAAAATTAAAATATTCTACTAGGAACATTCGACTAGAATGTAGACCAAAGGGTGGCCGAATGAAGTATAATACTGCAAACAAAAAACAAAGTGAGCGCTCGTATCGGTGTCCTCAAAATATGGAGATGTATTTTTTATTGAATGTTGTATATGTAGAGCTGGTTTAGTTTTATTAAAATAACGTCGATATTAGTAGAGCGGGGGGCAGTGCGGAGTGCGCGAGCGGTGACGGTCACGGTCGAGGACATGGCCTTGACACAGACGCTCAGCTCAGCTTGTGTGCCCACCGCTGCCTCGCTGCTCTCTACGCCGTGGAAAAATAATAATGCCATTCAATTGCGTATTTGCACGCGTTTGTACGCACGCTATTTCAACTATAGAAGAGCAATTCTTAATAGTTTCCACGAGGCTTTTACAACATCGCATTATTTTCTATTTCGTAGCTGATATTAACGATACGTATAACATATTAAGAGTTGTTAGGTAATGTAGATATTGTACATGAAAAACACAATTATATAAAGTTGTTCGTGTACTTGTTACCTATGTTTATGTGTGTGTGTTATCATTTATTTTAGCCATTAGTTGTTTATCTCATAGGTATATAGCTCGTAAAGGATAATATAAGATTTAAGAATACCAATCAGAATATTTCTTTATATTATTTCTTGGCTATGTAAATTTATTTACAACCTAGGGTACATTTATTTTGGTGTTTTAGAAATTGATAGTAAAACATGAAAAATTTCAGTATAATTTTTATTTATTTATTTATTTATTTTTTACATACATAGATTCCTTACAGCTATTTGTATTACAATATTTATAATTAACTTTAACAAAACAATACGCCAATAAAAAGGAATACCAATAATAAGACAATTAATGTGACAGTAGTTTAACATTAATTATAACAATGACAAAGTGGAAAAAATTAATATATATATTTTTTTTGGACATGGTATACAAAAAAGAGGAAAATTTTTGCTTGCTTCTGAAACATTTAGCTATACTTATATCTTCGTGTCTTCTATTCTCTTAGTAAAAAGCTCATAAAAAAGCTCTATTGGCATGAACAAGATTTTCTGAAACTTTTGAATTACCTACGTATGACTATAGTATTATATTATCTGTAGTATGATACACACAATAAGACCTCTGCGAATCAATGCTATTTACTTACTTGTTTACTAAACTTTCACAATAAATAAGAATACCTATAATTATCGTGCAAAGACTCAAATGAGATACATAGTAAATTAATACCGATACCCATGGACGTACCCTTCGCAGTTCGAGTGTAGGTGTGGTGTTGGCATATTTTAAATTAATTTATATAACTATACAATATAAATGATATTGCAAAAAATATCGCTGATATAATTCTGATGACTTTATACAAGATCTGCTTTCAGGCCGCGGTTTCATTAGCGTAGACAAAGGAAAGGCGACATAGTTCCTGTTGGATTTTTGAGATAAAACATATTCTATCGGTTAAATCGGTTTCGTGGTTTAGACGTGAAAAAGAGACAGAAAAAATGAACAAATTTATTGTATTTTAACTAATCAGGGATTTTTGATGTTTGGTTATATTTTTTAATTTTGTCCGAAATAAGGTTCTGAAGCACTTTGTTAAGTATGATTTTGGTAGGAAAATGAAAATGTGTTATTTTTATAAATAGACCCAACCCAGAACAAGTGGAAAATCTTTTAATTCGGACAGTCGGAGCGCTACATACTAGCTAAGCATTAGCTAAGTATATATTATTTATCGATAAAATATGATTTAATCAAAATTAGGATAATATTATTTTAGTAAATTACTTTAATCCCAATTTGTTTCATCTTTTTATACAAAAGTATTTTTACATTTAT
Organism: Colias eurytheme; assembly: GCA_907164685.1. Taxonomy (NCBI): domain Eukaryota; kingdom Metazoa; phylum Arthropoda; class Insecta; order Lepidoptera; family Pieridae; genus Colias; species Colias eurytheme. Next base: position 8,302 of record CAJQZN010043357.1, on the reverse strand, counting down.
CAAAATATGGCCTCTCAGATCCATGGTTTGTTTTGATTTCTTGAATAAGAAATCTTTTTTACTTTGGCTCATGAATACAATCATAATATAAATGTAAATTATCTTTGTGGCACTCATCATTTTGCCATGCTTTTTTAACTCAACAAATTAGAAGTTTCTCCACAAAAACGGTATCGACAAACTCCAAACATATTAGTGCTTTTTCTATATTTTTGGAGTTTAAGAAAAATATATTATACGGCATATTTATTGGCATTTTATTAAACCTGGACTTCTTACCACAGATGATTTAAGTTAAAGTGACAAGTAACTATTTAATTAATAATCTTTTAATAATATTGTGAATTTCTTTTCGCATAAAGTCTTCGCTTTATTAATTGTTTACAGATTAATTCTTTCAGGATAAATGGTTAACAATAACTAGGTATTATGTAGCTTATGCGTTGCGTTTAATCGACTTATTTATCCATATTACCGGCCAGGCTTTTAGGCTATTAGGTACTTACTTGATAAAATATACAGTATAACCTATAAAATTTCATGCGTATAGCTTTCCAAAAGCGGAATTCGCTAACTGGCTCATTGTGTCGAGTACGCTACTGGGTAATTCTTTTCATTAGTTAAACGAGTCATCAAGGATCGAGATTGCGAATGTAAAAAGTTTGCGTCGGACGGATACGGGTTCCCGAAGGACTGCGAGGGGGCGCGAGGGTCGCGGGGCGAGGGGGGGCCGGGAGTGCATCGGGACGTTGACTGTCTGGCTTCTGCCTGCGTTATCTGCAGTTGCCCTTTCGTGCGATGCACCGTAACCCTCCATACACCCCCACTGCTAAGGGGTATCAGACTACTGCAACCCCGACCGTTCTAGAAATTGCTATTGACCTGAAATTAGGACGTGAATTCCGAAACAGTTTGCCAATTTTGTCTGGTTTTAGTTGCCTTTGATTGTCGGTTCATGGTAACTGAATTGCTTTATTTTTACGGCTGAATTGTTAAATTGAATTAGGGCCGATTTTTCAATCCTTATAGTCTGTCCACTATAAGAATTGCTTTTTGACAGCTCGACGGGTGATACCAGAAGTGATGTTCAAAAGATTATCGATTGTGATACCATTTCAATTATAAATTCAAAATATTATCATAAATCGAATCAGGTACGTAAATAATAATTACAACGTAAACGTACTAATAAGATATGTAATAATAAGACCACATATCTATGCATTGTATGTTAAAACTAAACTAAACTAATATTTTATTATTTATTGGTTTCTATCTTACAATTTGGTTGTCTTTACGTTTAAATTATATAACATAATAGAAGAGTTTTTCTGTATCGGATATATTTTACAGAGTATTTCTATCGATTATTTTAATCTATCGACCCATCATTGAATAATTCTGTGTAGGCATCACTAAGTGGGCGGGACCAGTCCACGAAGTACGACAATTATTTGTATGACATTTTAACATAGACAATACAATTATACATAGGCGTGAAGCTGTCAAAAAGCAAATAATATAATGGACAGAGTATAGTTAAAACTTATTCATCGAATATCGTATTAAACAACCATTTTAAAAATGTGTTACTTGCCCACTTTTTGACAGTTTTAGGTGACATTTGTATATTATTGTGTAATACTTTATTGGGCGGATAAGATTTAACCAAGGATTGAAAAATCAGCCCTTAGTTAAAAGTATATGGATATTCTATCGACAGATTATAGTAATTTGAAATAAACCGCTTAAAATAAATTTACTTTAAAGTAGATGCTGAATAAACGCATACTATTAGTTAGTTAGTTTTGTAAGTTTTGTAATGAGCTTTTCTATAGTACAGTAATCGTCGTATTAATGAACTATAGAAAAGCTCATCAAACGAGAGGATGTTTGAAATTGAAATACGCCAATATACTTACGCTATATCGGTATAGAATTTCTGTAAAACAAAAATTTTGGCAATTCAATTTAAAATTATCAAGCAAATAAATTTTAAGCTCGATTCGATACCTATTCTTCTTACAACAAAAAAAATCATGCATTGCACGAATGTTTGGACTCTAGTGAAAGAGTATTAAATTTTCTGTGTCTTATATGACCGAAACGTTTTTAAAATTATCCACTGGATTGACTCAGGTTATGTTGGTTTGGTCTGTAAGCTAGTCATTGTATAGCCGTGAATAAAATACATGTAGGAAATGTAGCTTATTATATGTAGTTATTATAAGATAGACGAAAGAGTTAAAATGACCTCTTACCTCATTATCAAATAAGTAACAATAAGCCAAATTATCCAAATTTGGAAATAAATCTCAATACAATAAAACCTAAAATAAAAATAAACCGTAGTCCGTCCATCAGTTTATAGATGACCTTTTTGATTGTAATGACGTGGCTAATAATAATCTCTTAATCAACATCAAAGAGGAATTAGCTTTTGATTGTTATAAAGTGAAGGACATTGCTCAATGTCGTTAAAAGATAACATCCTTGAAATCAATAAAATGCTTGAAATAACGAAAAGAAATTGAGTTATTATAACATATTTATGTACTTTAACGTATATCCTAAGTTTATAGAGATAAAAACAGAATTACCTATTTGTAACACCTTCAAATACATATCCTATTCCCTGTTTTTCTTTTCTTTTGGTGTGTTAATTAATATAAGCTACGGTAGGTAGAGCCATAACAGTTAAATTTATTTTTTTCTTTTAATCTTAATACACATTACGTAGTTTGATCATTTTTATATTTGAATTTATGTTCAGTCATCCTATGTGTTAATCCAAGTTATCCTCTATATGTGTGCTAAATTACATTGTAATCAGTCCATTAGTTTACCGGTAGTTTTTAGGTACAGTAGTACCTTTCCTCTTTATAATATTAGTACAGAAAAGTGCTTCGATGTAAAAAATAAACGAGGATTGTTTTAGTTTGCGGTTAGAATCAATGAGTTGGCATAGCTATACATTTTATAAAAAATAGTTTTTTTTTATATGTCCCTGTATTTTGTATTAAAGTAAACCATGCCTTACGCTGAAATTTATGTCGATTGCTTGATGTAATTACGTAGGAATGCCGTTACTTATACATAATAGGTTTCTCTATAATTATAATATTGATAAATAACGTTGTTTTCAAAGTGAAAGCGTTGATAGCGATACAATAAATTATAACTTAAGCCTTGAACTCCAAGTGTAAGGACCTTCGCAATGTCAGGCTATTGTTTCATTAAAGTTTACGAGCTTTAACTACGGCATAATAGTTATCGTACAATATTAATGGAAATAGCATTAATATACTATAACTAGATAAAAAAAAAGATTAATTTCAACTATGTTTGAAAGTTATTATATCGTGAAGAATTTATGCTTATATTCTGTTTTATATCGTTAATTAATCTCTACATTCACTCTCATTACTTATTTATGAATATTGAACGCTTTGTCGAATGAATTCATGAATTATGTTTATCGAATTATATTAAGATGTTTAATTTAAGAAATGTTGAAATGTAAGATAGATACATTTTCTGTGTAATCATTATAATGATTTTTTAACTTATTGGAGTAATTTTTAAGACGAGGAAAAGTTTCTTGTACTTTTCACCAAATTAATGGTTAAAGGCTGTGAGCTCTTTCTGCAAATCGACCTTGAGCGGGTGTCCTCGGGCCGTGTCAACGACAGGCAAGCTCGGCGCGTGCTGAATACCGCACCCCCCTCGTTCGTTTCCCTCATACCCCTGGATGTTTCTGTAAAAATTTAACTGCCTGCTTTAATTAAAACTTTTGTTTGGCTTCTTCAAGACGTTAAAACCTGAAATTGTTTTATTTGAAGCATAATAAAATGCTCTACATTCATACTTTGCATAAATGCGGGGTAATTTTCATTTGCTTCTTGGGAAATATGAGTGACTTTTTCGAGCTTAAACATAATTATTACTCATTGTTTGTAAATGTTAGCTTTTTTATGTATGGGACAGTTGTAAGAGTAATAATGAATTCTTTGTTCCTCATCTTGCTGATGCAGTTTCATATTAAACGTAAAGTATAACATAAAAAATGTTATTCATTGGAAATAGTTTCTACACTAATTGTAATTCGGCATACAATGAGATGACTCTACCTTTATAAAAATATGAATACCAAGATTTATTTTAATCCAGTATCAGTACAGATAGTTCGCATCAAGTATTCGACAAAAATATAAATTTAATTAAATTCATTTATTCACAGGAACGGGAACTATGCAGGTTTTTCTTTGAAAACGCGGGCGAAGCCGCGGGTGGAAAGTTCTATCATATTGCCCAAAAGCTTATCGGCTCTAGCCATGGAGCTTTGGTTATATTCTCCATGGCTTTCTAGACTCTACCGCCATTAACTATATAGTTTCTAATTTTGTTCAAGCTGTTATAAAGGTCTTCCCTCCCTCTCACGAAAATAAACTTCTAATTTAATTATGTATAATGTATTTTATTCACTGTATTTATAATCCAACTCCTTCCAAACGGCTTGATAGATTTGTATGAACTTTAATGTAAAATGTATTAGATTGTAGAGACTATATACTAAGGTATGGAATATTGTCGCTTCTGAATTGTAGGTAGTAAACTAAAGGTTGCTTGCCCGCTCTTCTCTGTAACGAATCGATCCGATTTTTATATTCTATATTTTGATGATTCAAAATTGTCATGATTCAAAGTCTAGCGACTTCATTTAGATGCAATTTTTGAATAAATAAAAAAAAATAAAAATTTCATGAATACATAAATGTTTGAGTTTAGAGTTCAATACATACCTTAGGCCTGAGAATAATAAATAAATTAATAATAATTAGGGACTTGGCACAACAGCGCACAACAACCCTTAGTTTGGTCAGCTAGTAATTTAACATAAAGGTACATATTATGCAGTGTAGGTTAGATTTCGTAATGGGATTAATTAAGGTATTTGTAGCTTGAGTTGAAGAACGAAGATTACATCTGCATCGTGCAACAATTTAAGGTCAACCTGTATGGTTTATTTACTCAGTTGCATCCAGTTAAAAGAGTTTAGTTACAGGGCGCGGTGCGCGGGGGCGGCGGGGGTATAGAGGGCGACGACTGGCACCTAAAGTCCGACATTGAGATACCCTTGCAAGGGCATTCCACTACTGCAGTCTTCAAGGCTTGCAGGGTCGAGACACTCTCGATCTATATTCTCGGTTCAAATGAATCCATACAATGAACTAGGTTTATTGTTAGCAGCTATGAGCAAATGCTTTTGGTACATTAACATACAGTATATTGTAAAAATGTGAAATTAATTGGATGCGGTCTGAAATGCAACGTTTACTGCTTTATGAGCATAACGTGAAGAATTTTTAAAAATTGCTTTAAGTGAAAACAATTATGAACTGATTAAATGTAATATTAACACAAATTAACTTTGAATAATCAAGTCCTAATTTGCATACTGCAAATATAATATCGTAAAAATAACCTAGTATAAATTATGATTATATAATCCTCTGACTTATAAACAAAGCTACATCTGGAAGATCGACATTTACACCTTCTAGAAGATTCCATAACTATCCGGACTATTTATAAAAATAAAGTGCTTTAAAACTCATATTAATTAATGATGAGTGCATATATAGCGCTTTTTCTGACAGATAAAGAAAAGAATCGTGTAGATCGCATTTATTTTGTTTTTTTGATTAATATAAAAAAACACATTCTATTGAATTCAATGGAACAATCTCTATAGAATCCTCTAACTTATAAACAAAGCTTTACCTAGAATAATGTTTACACCTCCTATAATACGTAAAGGTATGTAAAGTAACTAACTTCAACTATTTGATATTATTTATTAGAAATATACAAGATGCTCATATTTACCATATTATATGTACCTACACCACAGAATATATTATAATAGTACTACGTACCTACACCATTTTTATGACAGATCAATCAAAGAATCGTGCGGCCCACGTGTTATATTAAATTGAATTATGTATATTAAATAAACATTCAATTACCTTGAATAGAACATTCTTTTTATAGCCTACACGTAAAAGCTATAACGTGTCCACACTGTTTTAGTGGCGAGGCAGTTAAATTTTTAATAATAATATATATTTGTATCCAGGGGAAGAAATGCACGTCTAGCCAGTGAATATCGATCGGCGGAGGTCGCGACGGCGGCGACTGATGCAGGATGCGTTTACACCGTTTCCGTTATAAATATAATAATGATTTATTATCCTTTAGATTAGTTAAAGGTTCTTAATATAATATTTATGTTTATGTTTACATTCTATATTCTATACTAAGACCTGTAATATCGTAAAATTTTACTGAAATAATCTAGTTTACTTTCGTTATCAAGACTATAATTTCATAAAGTAATTTTTCTTAAGCTCATGAATATTCAGGAGTCACAAGTTCAAGTTCACACGCAAATGTTTTGTAGAATTGGTATAGAGGTTCATGGTTAAGAATTTAAATTTATGTATATGGGTCAAATGTTACGAATTAAGCAATAAAAAAGCTCTTGCGTGCTAGTGTTTTCATTATTTAGCATTAAAATACTAAATTTTTAAAACAGATTGCGTTCGTTTTTAGCATAAATTATAATATGGGCCAATTGATATTTATTGCCGTATATATGCCATCATACATGCTACTCATAAATAGGTTAAGAATAAGAAAAATCAAGAAATAAAAAGAAGCCCAAAACAACTTATACCCTCTATATTCGGTGTTATTAAAATTTAAAAGATAAATCGTACTTTTTTACATTTCTATTTTAATGATCTTAAAAAAGTGTTAATATAACTGATCGCGTCGGTGCAAGTGCGTCCAGATGCATAAGATGGTATCTGTTGCGCATGCGGCCCAACGTAGACACCCTCGCTTACCGCTTGCACACCGTGTGCCCTGCTGCCCTTCCCGTATCAACCGACTTTCACTCCCGAATTCTAATAGATATACACAAAAACTAGCTATCGACACGTTATGGTGAGATTCCTATCGAAGTTTAGCGTTAGCTCTACATTTTTCGTTCTATGGTATATCGCATGATATTACACAAATATTATTGCACGAGATGGTTATTATATAACAATAAATAATCACTGAACACCTTTTCTTAACAATCATGGAATTGTGTTTAATATAAGTACAACAAATAAATCAATATTTACAAAATTTTAAATCGATATTTGTGTTTTGCATGGCTTTATTATTTACTAGCGGTCCGCCCCGGCTTCGCCCGTGGTACATATTTCGCAATAAAAGGTAGCTTATGTTCTTTCACAGGGTTTAAAAATTATCTGTGCCAAATTTCATCAAAATCGGTAAAGTAGTTTAGGCGTGAAAACCATACATACATACAAACCTTTCCTCTTTATAATATTAGTAGTATAAGTATACTAATATTATAAACTTCGTCATCATGTTTCTGTAAATTTACATTTAGCATTGATTAATAAATATCTTATATATAAAATTCTCGTGTCACAATGTTAGTCTGCAATCTGCATACTCCTCCGAAACGGGTGGACCGATTCTCATGAAATTTTCTGTGCATATCGGGTAAGTCTGAGAATCGGCCAACATCTATTTTTCATATGTACCACGGGCGAAGCCGGGGTGGACCGCTAGTAATTTATAAGTAATTAGTAAAAATAAAAAAAAATACCCAACATAACAAGATACACAGATATTAACAATAACGGAGAATACATTTCATCTGCATTTTAGCTGACAAAAGATGAAATTACAAACAATAGAATATAGATAAAGTTCATTGAGACCTGTCGCCGAAATAGATGTGAGCATTGGTCTCGACCGTGAGCCTTCAGTGGCAGTGACCTGATCACGCCCCGCGACTGCACGCCGTTCCAACCACCCTCCACCCATCCCCTGAACACTGAAAATATAGTTTAATACTTAAGCACTAGTATTTTCAACGAGCATACCTAATTAAGGCACTCGTATTTTCGGATGTCTGACATTATTTTATTAGAAAATGTTAATCCAAATTTTATGGAAATGATATTTTTTAAATAACTAGAGAACATGTTTTAATATCATTAAACAAGAAACTTGGAAAGTCTAGTAGTAGTAGTAGAGATAGTCTCAGTAAGAATTGTTAAATCTCATTTTATTTATTTTAATTTTAATAGAAGAACAAGGAACAAAATATTAAGTTCAGTCCATCCTTCACTGCTCCTTTCTCTGAATATTTAAAAACTAAAGCAATACTTACACTACTGCCTTAAATAATATTGGCAATAATTGAAAA